>PVHY01010213.1:0-52898 GCA_004024945.1 Uropsilus gracilis | reverse complement strand
GAACGAAGGAAGGAACGAACGAACGAAGGAAGGAACAAAGGGAGAGAGAGAAGGAAAAAGATAAAAACAACAAATCCTGGTAAGGTAGAGGTAATGGAATCCTATTACAATGCTGGTGAAAATGTAAACTGGTCCAGTCACCGGAAAGCTGTTTAGAGATCCCTTAGAACACTAAAGATGGATCTACCATATGGTCCATTGGCTCCACACCAAGAAATCTATACAAAGGATACAATGACACTAATTCAAAAGGAAACATGCACACGTATATTTATTACAGTATTATTTACAATAGCCACAATATGGAAACAACCCAAATGGCCAAAAATAGATGAATGGATTAAAAAAAAAAAACTATGCCACTTGCAGCAACATGAATGTAGCTAGAAGGAATTATGCTAATTATGCTAGTTGAAATTAATCAGAAGGAAAAAATATATCAGGTGGTCTCACTGATAAGTAGAATAGAGAGAAATCAAATAAAAGGTCAATAAATAGTCATAACTAACAAACTGACCATAGAACTGAGGCATATCACTAGAAGGGGAAGGGAAACATCAAAGCAGGGGAAAGAGGAACACAAGGGAAAATAGTGATGGTTCACAGGTGATATGGTCATGGGAGAACTGTGGGAACTATAAGGATATAATAAAAAAAATTTTTTTTAAATGAAAGAGTGCTTAAAAACAGAAATAAATTAGCTGGGAAGCTGAACTAAGTCAAAAATCAACTGCAACTTCGTATACCATATTTATTTACGGCATACTATAATTTTTGCTGACAATATGAATGTAGTCAATACTTAATAAGAATTTAGTTATTATAGTAAAAAGAAATATGAGAAAAAGAAACAATGTGTTTTTTGTGGAAACATGTGAATATAGAAATAGATGATTTACTTCTCATTTTTCTTTCATATCCATGTTTAGATGACACTTGTTAAACCAAATACTGTTAAATAATCATCAACAACCACCTTATTTATAAATTCAAAACTGTCTCTTGCTGGTAAAATTCCATGAATTGAGTCTAGACTAATACTGGTGATTATTGCAAAGTTCAACAAAAAGATATTTCTCTAGGAAAGAAAATTCTATCCATCCCAGTTGGGGGATGGAGGGATAAGGAAAGCAGCTAACCTCTAGCATCTCTTCTTTAACAAAATAATAAAAGCAATGACCAAGAAAAAATAAATAAGTAAGTAAAAGTGGTACAATATCAGCTTGCTGAGAGTAAAAATTTTGAAAGAAAACTGAACAGTCAGATATATGCATCCAGGTCAGCTAAAGGACCATCAGGGGACCTTGGACTCAAGTTTGAAATTCACAGAAACTTCTGCAGACAACTTTGAACCCACACAGTCTTGAAATTGGAGACTTGAGTCAAATTTATCTCAATATTCAAGAAGCAAAGCCACCCAAGTGATATCTATGCAGCCTTGGGATACTGGCATGAGATACTAACTCTGAGAAACTGGACCCAAAGTGAGTCAATGCAGAGGAGATTGCCAGCCCTGGTGCATCCCTGTCCGTGTGCCAGACCTGGTGTGTGGACAGCTTGGGGTAGAAAGATGATCATTCCTGTGTGTCTGGATGTTGGGGGTCAGAAAATAACAGTGACAAATCTGAGATCAATTTGAAAACGTGAGGTCATAATGTGGAGAGAGATTGAGACAGGTCAAGGCAAGTGGAGAACGATGCACAAGACAAGAAAAACTTCAACCAACAGTGAACACTCTGGACTGGTAATTTCTAGTGACATTTCATCCCCAAAAAGAAGGAGGCCCTCATGCATCCAGCTCAAGGTAAGTGAGAAGCACCTTCATCCCACTTTATCAGCTGGGCAGAGCCTAGTCTCCAGCTAAGGAGTACACCTCCAGCAAGCCTAGGCTTCACTGGCCACAGATACATGGATGCTGTTTAAACGCAGCATTGTAGGAAAGAAGTGCAGTTGAAGGGGGAGAGGAGGTTGAGTTACTGTTAGAATTGCCACTACAATGTCTCAGACGTGGAGAGGCAATGGTGATTAATAGAAAAATTGCATGGTCCAGAATTAAAAATTATGCAAAGTTGAAAGTCATAAATCCCTCTCTCTCCAGGACAAAATAGTCAGTGAGAGGCAAATAGGCATGAAGGAACCAGGGCAGCACCATGATCTACATGGCAGCTTTCTTTACTTGCACCTACCAGAAAAAGAAAAGACCTCAAAACAAGCCTCCCCAGAATTTTGCAGTCACCAATCCCTCGTGATTTGCAGTTTTCAAGATCAGATTCAACTGGTGCAAAATAGTAAGGAAATGGCTGACATGACACCAGTAGATTCAAGCCTACACTAAGAAGCTGAGAATTTCTGCCCCCAATCCTTACAAATTTGGGAAAAGAGAAGGCTTTTACATCCATAATTCTGCCACCTTCTACCTTCAGGTGATAAACATCCAAAAGATTTGGAAGTGTAATTCAGATTTCCAGAGAGCTGAACCCCCAACCAGGAAGGGTCATTATTACATTCCTCAGTCTGGTGAGAAGGGATCTTCCAAGCATCACAGAGATTTTGGAAGGATATTACACCCCTTCCTTTCCAGATGCCTGCGTAATCTCCCAGGCACCCACCCTGTGGCACCCATCAGAGCCAGCACTTGTAGGGCAGACTTAAGAAATCAGAACAGTGTCTAGGACTTGGTGAAGGGGAACACAATCCATTTGCTTTGCCTCCACCTCTTCATGGACATCTTTGGGGAAGCTGCACCAAAAAGAATTCTATCCAAGATCTCCTAAAATTGAGGTCTGTGAATGAAGAAAATTTAGAATCCTAGTTCACAGTGGGTAGGAGGAACACAGTTAAAGAAGTTCTAAGATGTTAGATTCTTTCTCACTTCCTCCTTTGGTCAGTCTTCTTCCCTGGCTTCCTCCTTCCAGTTCACTCCCTCCTTCTCTCCCTTTCTTTGAAGTGGAATACTCCCATCCCACCATGGACAATGTTATGTGTTTACTATAGTGCACTGGACACTGTTAGGAGCTTCACATACTCAGAAACCTTAATATTCACCAAGAACCTATTTGTAGGAATAATAATACTCAATGTACAGATAAAAAAAAAAAGAAAAAGAAAAAAAACCAAGAACCTAGTGGTTCAAGTTTACCTTGAAACTACAAGTTACAGTCACACAACTATACTCAGATAGTCTTAAAACTAGAGGCTATAGAGAACAACTTAATGGAACATAGGCTGGAGTGAAAAAGGAAAGGATAGGACATTCAGCTGACTCGAAGGAGGGGCACTTCCCCTGTGCAGAGCACAGGGGCATCCCAGGAGTGTGAATGGCAGCATCAAGGCACAGAGGGAGAGTGGGGAGCTATGAATATGAAAACTAGAGACTGACTTATAAGGCTACGTAATATGAATAAGTTCTAGCAATCTGTTGTACAACATGGTACCTGGAGTTAGCAATATGTCTTGTGCATTAAAATTTTATTAAGAGGTTAGATTTCTTAAATGTTCCACAATTTAGAAAGGAGAGTGAGAGATTGAGACAAAGATGACACATTCTGACATTCTGTCTCATTCTATAGGCCATGAAAACACAGTGAAAACTTTGATCAAGGGATTTATTTACCAACTCACAACAGACCTTAGAGAAATTTTATCTTGTGTCAGTGGACAAAATGAATGGCCTGCAACAGAGACTGTTAGAAATTGTTGAGTAAGCCAGGAAGGGATTCTGACTGGCTTGGTGGGCACATTGATGAAAAGAGACAGTGTTGAAACAGAATTTGGGGGAGACCAATAGGACATGGCCACTGGGAGGACAGGGTCATAGAAGAACAGTGACTAGAGATAATGGCAAATTTCAAGTTGAGAGTCGATTGACAGACTCTAGGCAGAGCTTAGTAGAGGGGAGAAGTGTAACGCAAAAATGGCACAAGGGGAAAGAAAGACACCAATATATTTTGGACAAATTACTTTGAGGCTTCTGCAGGGTATCCTTGAGAATGCTATTCGGTCAGCATGGTGCAAGGAGAGAAGCAGGTGGAGATTCAAACTCAGAAGTCATAGGTCAAATTTTAGTAGGAGAAGAGGCTGTGAAGGTAGGAAGAGTGCAGTCAAGCATACAATTTATGACAGTGGTCCCAAAATTCCTAGTGCATAATGACATCTTGTCCATCCTAACGTCATAGTGTTTTATGACAACAGCACCCTCATATCTCTTGTCCCCATCATTTTCTCCTGTGTTTGACTTGTTCTTGCATTTAGTTCATCAAGATCCCTTAGTATACAGAATCCTGCAAATGTTGCCAGTAAGAGGCTACATTGTATGGTTGACTGAAAAAGAAATTATTTGTGATAAAGAACCAGGAAAGTGGAAAATTAATGATGGCTATGGATCACCAATCAGGCATGTCCCATTCTACCCTGACTATCATCTTGGATAATAAGAGCTAAGTGATGGAAGCTAATAGAGGAGCCACTTTATTAAAAATGAAAGATTAGCAAAAATTCAAGAAGAGTCTATATCAGGTATTAGAAACTTGCAGAGACCTAGATGAAAGAGCAGCACAATGAGATAAAAAGTAAAAAGCAAAAAGTTTGTTGGTGATGTTGAAAGAAAAGACCAGTTCCAAATACAAGGTGGAATTTAAAGTTAATGCAATAATATCCCCACAATGACACATAAGTGCACATTTCTCCAGAATATTTCCCCATCCCAAAGTAGGGCATGACTGTCCTGACAAATATAAGCGGGTGAAATTTTGAGTTCCTTTCCACCCAGCTCATCAGTCACAATAGTGCAACAGACTGGAGAAGGCTAGATTGCTGGCTGGGGTTTTGGGCCAGAAGTCATTTCAGAAGTACAATAAAACTCAAAGCACAGAGGACATGCACGCTTTCCTAAAGTCAGAACTTGCCAATGGCTCTATATTTCTAGACCATTTTTTATTTGTGTGAATCGAATCACCAGGAACTGTGCTTCTGGGAAATGCTATCCCAAACACTTATTAAATATGCAGTCATGTAGTTTATTTTGGCGTTTTTTCTTAAGGGTAACAATTAACCTTTAAAATGTCTGACCTTTCCAAAAAATAGACCTGTTGGTGGGAGCTCTCTGAGATGCTGGATAAATGTTTCAGAGCATACATATTTGCTTCACAGCATACAGTAACTTTGAGTTGCCTGGTTTCCTTAGACTGCAACTCTTTGAAGTGATTAGCTTAGTTGATATTTTTAATTTGTGAAATGAAGTCATCAAGTGGAGTCCTGGGGGTCAGCCTCTGGCATAGCAAAAACAACTCCTCCCAGAGGAAGGGGAAGAAGTTTTCCCCTCAGGCATCCACTCTCACTAATTCTCTGGGAGGCAAGTATACTAGAGAGATTCTGATTGGAGATTATCCTAAAGCAATTGCCACCTCGAGATTCAACCCAGATTGGTGGGAAACCAGCCCAGCAGCCTGTCAAGGACCCTCGTTCCCTGCCACCTGCCTCTCCTCTGTTGGATTCATGCCAATCACCACTTATGTGATGTTTCTACTCAAAAATCTCACCATGGCATTCCTTGATTAAAAGTTTCAACTGGGCCAGGCATGGTGACACATGCCTGTAGACAGCAGCCTACGAAGCCACAACCAGGGCCAGGGATCATGGTTCAAGCCCCACCAGGGGCACGTAGCGGGACCTTGTCCCAAAAAAAATAGCTGGGCATGGTGATGCATGCCTGTAATCCCAGCTATCTGGGAAGCTGAGGCTGGGGATCACTTGAGTCTGTGGTACTCCGGACAACATGAGCCTGCAGTTCCACAGGCAAAAATAGTGAGGCCTAGTCTCAAAAAAAAAGCTTCAACTGTTCCCAGCCTTTTCCAGTTTGCCATGAGAGGCCATGATCAGCTCTCTACTTACTTGTCCCACAGAATGTGCCACTCTCAAACCCTGCCTCTCCCTCGTACACACAAACACATTGTGCTCAGGCCAAACCAAAGTCCCCACTTTTCCTTAGATGCCCCATACTGTGCACATCTCCCTCCCCAGGGCCCTCCAGCACCCTCTGTGCTAATTAATGATGCTTGTTTTTCTTTTGAACTCTCCTCAGAAATCATCACCTTTGGAGAGTCTGCTCTGACCCACCCTCTGGAGTTGGGTGGCTTTGCATTCTAGAAATGCCTGCTTCCTAACAAGGATTGTGCTCCTGTTTACAAGTTAAACAAGCCCCTGCTTCCTCAGGACCACACACAGGAGATCCTGTTGTGCTTATAGAAATCACCATGAATTACTCTTTATTATATTTAATCTATTGGTCTTTATTTTATCTTTACTTTATCTTTATTTTATATTTAATTAATGATTAATTAATTTCTAATGAAACACCTTTGCCCAAGATTATACCTAAAAGGTACGTAGGTGGACTTTTCTAGAACCTATCTGGAAAATGTGACTACATAAAGTATAATGTGCAATTGTAGTTAATGAGATGGCACAGGCAGAGGGTTTATTTGAAGGATGCCCATTAGCTGCAGAGATTTAGACAGCATGAAAGGAACCAGCAAAAGATGGGAGGCATTTCTGGGACTGAAGGGGCAAAGACAAAACCTGTGAGCTACCAAGAACTCTTGGAAGAGTAGTCTCTATACTGATGATTTTCAGACTGTATTAACAGCAGCACTGGAAGTAAATCCTCTGCATTGTAGACCTACACAAACAGAAATACTCGCAGCAAGGTCCTGATCTGACTTTGACTGGTCCTTCAGTAAGGTCAATGCATGCTGACAACCACAGCTCAAGAGTTCAGGTTGGTAGTTGGTGATTGGTAAACTATGGCCAGTGAGCCAGGCCTAGCCTGCAGCCTGTTTAGTTATAGTTCACAAACTAAGAATGATTTTATAATTTCAAGTGGTTGTATTTTAAATGGTTACATAAGCACCTAAATCAAATCTTTAATTTTGTCTCTTGGCCCACAAAGCTTAAAATATTTACCACCTGGCCCTTTTCAGAAAGAAATTGCCAATACCTGCTGTAGGGAAACACAATTAGGGGAAAGGGCAGAGTCACCCTGTCTTCAGTCCCACAACCCAGTGCTTCCTAAGGTCAAACACCTGGGTAGCCAGAATATAAGAGAAAAGTCCACAATACTCAGTTTCTGGGACAAGGAACAGGGCAGGAAGAGAAAGTGATGGGGGGTTGGGGTGGCAAAGATAACAACCAGCACAGCATACCTATGCTGCAATTTCAGATTTGTAGAAGACCTTCTTCTCTTTCAGCAATATGAGTCCCCTGAGAGAAGCAGGAAAGACACAGAAAGGACAATATATGATCATAGTGAAGGGCCAAGAAGACAGAAAGGAAAAGAACCCCATCCAAATGGTTAAGACCATAGACTATGAAGTGTGAGAAGGCAAGGTTTTGTTCCTGTCCGCTCCACTTAGAAGCTGGATAATCTTGGACAAGTTACTTAACCTTTCTTTACCTCCAATGACACACCTGTGAAACAGAAGGAAAAAAGAAAACCTATCTTATAGGGCTGTGTTGCAGATGGAGTAATATAAGGCATGTGAAGTACTTACCATACGACTCAGGGAAACAGATATGCCTCGACCATGCAAATCTGTGTGCCAGGCCACATGCTAGGTAGTAGCCACAGAGAGGTGTATAAAGCAGAGCCCCCACTTGTAAGGAACTCAGAGTATAGAGGGGAAGAAAGAAAGACAGATAACAAGGAAAAGAACATGACCGAACTCTTGCGAAGCAGAGAAGTCTTCTCAGAAGAAGAGTTATTTGCACTCTGCCTTGGGAGTTGGCTACAGAGAAAGGATCTTCCAGGATCCTGAACAGCACACAAAGTCACTTTTGTGGGGTATCTTCAGATTATTGGAGCAGTCTGTACAACTACAGCTCAGGTTCCCATCACAGGGACTGGAAATGACACCAAGGAGACAAGTTGGAACAGACTACAGGGACCTTACTTGTCATGCTAAGAAGACTACATCAAAGAAATAAGGCTCCCTTTCCAGGAAAAGTAATACAATTGGTGAGCAACATACAACATGGAGCATGGGGGAAAGTGTGCCAGCTCAGGAACTAATTATACAGCCCATTAAACACACTGGTGCCCCAGACACAGGGGAAACAGACACAGTCAGACATCTCAGGGGACACAGAGGAGCTCACACATCTTAGTTAGATGAGGATGGCGGGTGGTGCCCAGAGACAGCAGGGCAAACATGGATCTGTGTCAGAGGGAAGCTGTGTGAGTAGCAAAGGGAGGCTGCCTGTGCTCAATAAAGATCTCCCAATATGCATGTTAAACAAAAATCCCCTCCTTTCACCAGCTCAGTCATGCAATAAAACAAATGAAGAGAATTCATTACCCTAGGAGGCCAGCAAAGGTAATCTTCTCTTATCAGATAATGAAAGTACTCTTCAGGAGCTGGTGTAAAAGTGAATCTATTACAAACACTGATCCCAGACATGATGGGAAATGCAGCATCATCACAACTGTGATCTTTACAAAAAATAAAGATACACCATCAACTGTATCATCACCAGCTACAATTAGAAATACAGAGAACCAAGTCATAGAAGAAGAGGAAAAGAATATTAGTTCTAGAAAGATGGTTAGCAGTTAGGAAATATCACTATTGATTTCTGCTTTAATCGCTGCAAGGATAATCAGCCTGAACAGGCAACTCAATTAACACACCTTATTTTTGCCTGAGAAACAGCAGGAAAGTTTGCTGTGCTGAACAAGTTAAAATTCTTCTCAAGCCAGCTTAAAATAATTTACCTTCTTTTTTATGTAAAGAATGTGTTAACTAACACATTTTATTTTCACAATCCTGTAAGTAAGTGAGTGAGTGAGTGAGTGAGTGAGTGAGTGAGTGAGTGAATGAGTGAGTAGGTTTTAAATGTAGTGCCTATATCCACTCACCTAGTGAGTAGGTATTAAACCTAGTGTCTAGTGCCTAGCGCAATATAAAGGGGATCATAGCAAGGAAGACAGAAAAGATGTGTACCTTGATGCACATGGCCCCTCCACATGTCCCATGATGAACCTGAGGGACACTGAGCTATACCAGGATATGAGAGGTCTAATTGGCAGACAAGGCAGGGTTTGCATCAGCTTAGATCAAAGTCTTATGAGTTAAGAAAGAATGTATATAAGAATGAGAGGAGGAAAGACATGAACTTTTCTAAGTATCTTTCTCGGTCATCAGCAGTACTTGATAAATAGGTATCTAAAAAGTAAATAAATAGGAGAAATTAATGAAAAAATTAAAGGTGAGAGTATTTGAATCATTTAAATAATAGTAACATTTTATCCCATTCATTAGTGTGCAATGCACTGTCTTAAGTTCCTTTTAGCTATTATTTCTTTTAATTTCCAACAGTAATTTTATGAGGACAGTGTAGTACACATACCTAATAGAATACTACTTAGCTAGAAAAAGGTCAAAACCCTGTCATTTACAGCAACATGGATAGATATAGAGGATATTATTCTTCATGTAATAAGACAGAGAAAGAAAAACACCATATGGTTTAACTCATATATAATACATAAAGAAACAATAGAAACCAATATCCTAACTAAAACCAAAATAGACTTCAAAACTATAAGCCGAATTAGTAGTTACTAGAAAGGACAGGAGAAAGGGACTGAATAAATCAGATTAAGGGATCCATTGAATAGTGAAGGATGAAACTGGACTTTTAGGGATCAATTTAATGTAGTGCATGCAGATGTTGATTTAAGATAGTGCCCACCTGAATGAAACATAACACTGTAATGAAACATTACTTTAGTGAACAATAAATAAAAATGAGGCCCGACCTTTTCCCCACCCTGGTGAGACATCAGAAGTCACTGGCGTTGGTACCAGGGCTCTGGGAGGATCCCTTTCTTGCGTTACTGCCACCACATATCCAGAGAACCACCCCCTTCACCCAGGCAAATTAGAAAACTAAACTACAGATCTACTTGCAATCTGGAAAACACTACTATCAGCATGCTAACCAACACCAGAGCCATGGTTTCTCAACATGTAGAACAAGTCAGAAAGCAAAACACAGTAAGGAGAAAAACTGTAGAAATGCAAGCAAGCCCTACAGCAAATAATCCATCACCATCAAAGAAAAGACAATCTCCAGAAAACACCAAGGAAGACAGTGAAGAAACGATGTGCATCTCAGATAAAGATTCCAACACCAACATGCTAAATGCACTCCAACAGAGAAGAATCAGGAAAAAAAGACAACAGAATGATAGAAGTGTTTAATGCACTAAGGGAAGAAGTAGAAAAATATAAAAAGGAAAACATCAATATGCATAACCTAATCAATGAACTGAAGAATGAAAATGAATCCCTAAAAATGAAATTGAAGGAGACCCAGGATTTAAGAGTTGCAATAGAGGAGCTCATGAATACAGGGAAAAGCCATGGAAGCAGATTAGATGAAATAGAAGAAGAAATCAGCATAGTTGAAGATACAGAAATAGAGAGGATGAAGAAAGAAAAAGAGAAAGAAAAACAAAGTAAGAAGACTGAAGAAAAGCTCAGAGATATGTTAGAGTCCTTAAAGAAAAGAAACATAACAGTAATAGGAATCCCAGAAAGACAGGAGTCACGGGAACTGAAAGGTTTTTCAATATAATAATAGAGGAGAACTTCCCAAATCTGAAGAAATTAAAATAGACATACAGGAAGCCAAAAGGACACCAAAGAAAGAAAGAAAAGCCACAGTGAGACACATCATTGTAAAACTTCCAAGTACCCAAGATAAGGAAAAAATAATGAGAATGGCTAGAGAAAAGAAACAGATAACCTACAAAGGAAAATCCATTAGACTGACCTCAGATTTTTCTGAAGAGACACTCCAAGCAAAGGGAGAATGGAGTCACATCTACAAAAAACTCCAAGAAAAAAAGTCCTAGCCAAGAGTACTCTACCCTGCAAAGCTATCCTTCCTCTATGAAGGAAAAATTAGAACTTTCTCCGACAAGCAAAGTCTTCAGAAATTTGCTACCATTAAACCACCACTCCTGGAAATTTTGCAGGAGGCCTCAAGATCAAAACCATAAGAAAGCTAATAAAACAAACATGGAGGACCCTCAAACTAAAGAAAATGAAACTACCCTTTGACCCAGCAATTGCCCTTCCGGGAATCTACCCAAAGGAGACCTCAGTATGGGTACAAAGGGACACCTGCACCCGCATGTTTATTGCAGCACTACTTATAATTGCAGGGACATGGAAACAACCCAAATGTCCCAAAACAGATGAATGGGTGAAAAGGATGTGGTATATAAACACAATGGAGTATTACTCATCAATTAAAAATGACAAATTAGATGAATTTCTGATAACATGGACACACCTAGAAGAAATCGTATTAACAAAAACAAGTCAAAAAGATAAAGACAGACACCAAATGGTTTCACTATTACTTGGGAAAGATAAAAGGCTATGAAGAAAAGTCAAAAACAAACAACAATGAAAAAAGCTAACAACCAAATTGAAGTACACAACTCCAGGTAGGGGGGTGAGGGGCAAAGGGGGAATGATCAGGGAGGGTGGGGGGGTGAACCCCAGGAACTACAAAGAAATTTATATTTAAATAAATTATTTGATGTTTTAAAAAAAGATAAACTCATGCAATTTGCAGCAACATGTATAGGGCTGGAAGAGATGATTCCAAGAAAAATAAGTCAGAAGGAAAAGATAATTACTGGGTGATTTCACATATAGGTGAAATATAGAGAAACTGAACACAAGGTCAGGAAATATACAAAGCTTGCAGATATCAAAACTTGCAAAACTGACCATAGATCTGAGGCATACAGCAGGAGAGGGGCAAGAAAGGGGTCAAAACAGGGGAGGGAAGAGTACAAGGCACTGTGGTAATGGATCACAGGTGTTGTGGTTGAGGGAAAATTAGGGGGACTACACCTGAGGGAGAAATCAAATATTGTATCAAAATAAACAATGATGTAAAAAAAAAAAGAAAAGAAACCAAATCAAAATCCCAAAATGACCACCAGGAAACCATTAGAATTTCAAACATCAGTAATCATAATTACACTAAATGTTAATGGTCTAAACTCAGCAATCAAAAGATGAAGAGTTGCAGACTGGATCAGAAAACAGAACCCAACACTCTGCTGCTTCCAAGAAACACATCTGATCTCTAAGGATAAGCATAGACTAAAGATGCAGGGTTGTAAAACTACACTACAAGCAAATGGCCCCCACAAGAAAGCCATTCTTATATTAGACACAACAGACTTCAAATTAAGAAAAGTGACAAAGATAAAGATGGCCCTACCTGATGGTTAAAGGGTCGATCCACCAAAAAGACATAACAATAATCAACATATATGCACCTAATGAGGAAGCACCAAGATTCATAAAACAACTACTAGTAGAACTGAAATTAAATATTGGTGAGAATACATATGTGGTAGGAGATTTTAACATGCCACTCTCAACAAAAGACAGATCAACAAAACAGTTTCTACATAAAGACACAAAAGCTTTAAAGGAAGATCTAGATCTAGACCTAATAGATGCATACAGGACCCTGCACCCCCAAAGAATACACTTTCTTTTCAAATGCACACACTTCATTCTCTAAAATTGACCTTATATTAGGCTGCAAGACAAACCTGAACAAATACACAAAGATTAAAATAATACCAACCTTTTTCTCCTATCATAAAGACATCAAATTATAAATCAACAATGAAAAGAAAATAAGGAGAGTAAACACTACAAGGAGACTGAACAACAGGCTTCTGGAAGATCACTGGGTAAGAGAAAATCAAAGAAGAAATTAAAACCTACATGGTGGTAAAGGACAAAATGACACAATGTTCCAAAATGTGTGGGATGCAGCAAAGCAGGAAAGCTCATAGCAATAGAGGCCAAAATAAAAAGAGTTGAAACAGCCCAAAGAAATACTCTAATCTCCCAACTTGAGGACCTACAAAAAGAGCAACAAAAAAATCCAAAACCCAGCAGAAGACAAAAAATAGCAAAAATAAAAGCAGAGATTAATGAAATAGAAACCAAAAAGACCATCGAGAAGATAAAAAAAACCAAAAGCTGGTTCTTTGAAAAAATAAATAAAATTGGTAAACCCCTTGCAAGGCTTACAAAGAAAAGGAGAGAAAACTCAAATAAACAGGATCATAAATGAAAAGGGAGATATTGCAACAGACCCAGCAGAAATCCAAACGATAATCAGAGACTACTATGAACATCTATACACAAACAAATACAGCAACCTGGAAGAGATGGACAAATTCCTAGAACAATACAGTCATACAAAATTGAACAAAGAAGAAATAGAAAAACAAGCCAATCACAAGCAGTGAAATTGAGGCAGTCATCAGAACTCTCCCTAAAAACAAGATCCCAGGTCCAGATGGTTTCACAAATGAATTCTACCAAACTTGCAAAGAAGAACCAACACTGGTACTATTAACTCTCCCTAAAAACAAGATCCCAGGTCCAGATGGTTTCACAAATTAATTCTACCAAACTTGCAAAGAAGAACCAACACTGGTACTATTAAAACTCTTTCCAAAAATTGAGAAAGAAGGAAAGCTACCAAATACCTTCTATGAAGCAAACATTACACTAATTCCAAAACCAAATAAAGATAGAGCAAAGAAAGAGAACAGACCAATCTCCCTAATGAACACAGATGAAAAATTCTAAACAAAATCCTAGCAAACCAAATCCAACATTGCACAAAAAGGATTATCCATCAGAACCAAGTGGGATTCATCCCAGGGGCACAGGGATGGTTCAGCATCCAAAAATCAATCAACATAATCCAGCACATCAACAAAGAGAAAAACAAAAACCATATGATCATATCAACAGATGCAGAAAAAGCATTCGATAAAGTTCAGTATCCTTTCATGATGAAAGCCCTGGGAAAAAAATGGTATAAAAGGAACGTACCTAAACATAATAAAAGCTATATATGACAAACCCAAAACATCATGGTACTGGTACAAAACAGACAAACAGACCAGTGGATCAGAATCAAATACCCAGAAATAAAACCATACATATATGGCCAACTAGTCTTTGACAAAGGGGCAAAAAACATATACTCTAAAACAAAGATAGCCTCTTCAGTAAATGGTGCTGGGAAAACTGAATCAAGACATGCAAAAAAAATGGACCAAGACAACACCCTCACACCCTGTACAAAAATCAACTCAAAATGGATAAAGGACCTGGAAGTGAGACCTGCAACCATAAAATACGTCTTAGAAGAAAACCTGGGCAAAATCCTTCATGAATTTCACCTCAGAAATCCATTTTGGGAAACAACTATGGCCTGCAAAAACATAAAGAGCTGAGACTATATAAAACTAAAAAGTTTCTGTACAGCAAAAGAGAAGATAAACAAAACAAAAAGAAACTCAACCGACTGGGAGAAAATTTTTGCCTTCCAGACAAGTGACAAGGGTCTGACAACAAAGATTCACAAAAAAGCTCCTACAGTTAAACAAAAACAAAGCAAAAAAAAAAAAAAAAAAAAAAAAAAAAAAAAAAAAAAAAAAAAAAAAAAAAAAAAAAAAAAAAAAAAACAGTCAAAAAATGGGGAGAACTAAAAAGACACTTTATCAAAGAAGAGATACAGATGGCTAATAGGCATATGAAAGAATGCTCCACATCACTAATAATCAGGAAAATCCAAATTAAAACCACACTGAGATACCATCTTACACCAGTAAGAATGGCCCATATAAATAAAACGGACAACAAGTGTTGGTGCAGTGTGGAAAAAGGAACTCTCTTACACTGCTGGTGGGAGTGCAAACTGGTCCAGCCACTATGGAAGATGGTGTGGAGGATCCTCAAACAATTGAAAATGGAATTACCATTTGACCTAGTAATCCCACTACTGGGAATCTACCCAGAGGACATGAAAACACTAATTCAAAAGGACACCTGTATGCTCATGTTTATTGCAGCTCTGTTTACAATTGCCAAGATTTGAAAACAAACCAAATGCCACAAAACCAATGATTGACTGAAAAAATGTGGTATATTTTTTGTGGAATGTGGAACACAATGGAATACTACACATCAATCAGGGAGGACAAATATATGTCATTCACAGCAACATGGATGGAACTAGAAGGACTGATATTAGCAGAAATAAGCCAAAAAGAAAAAGAGAAATACAGGATGGTCTCACTTATATGATGGATATGGGAAAAAACAAACATGAATAAGAAAAAATAAAAACAACCAATAGAACTGAACAATGGCCTGAGAGAGGAGGAAGAGGAAGAAGGTGGGGGAGGTGAAGGGCACAAAAGAGTAGGATGGTTAACAGGTGTTAGGAAGTGGGAAAGCCCCGGGGTACACAATAATGCAATATAAATAATATAAATACACATATATATGCAAATTTTAAAAAATTAAATTAAATTTAAAAAAAACATCAGAAAATAGTTGACATTCTCTGTGGATATTTCTTCTATCCTATTCCCTATTATACATTCCCAGAAATAATAATCTGTACACTGGATTTGATATTTGCCATTCCAGTGGTATTTGAAACTTTTAAATCACACATCAGTAAATAATGTTATTTTGCATGGCTATAATTTTGTAATTATGCCATTGTAATATGTATACCTAACTATATAACTTGTTTTTTTCCACAAAAAACTTTTTTTAATTTAAAAATAAATAAACAAATAAAAATGAGATAAATAAGTGATTGATTTTTTTTTAATTCCACTTTAGTTGATGAAGAAGCTGATTCAGAGATGACGGTCTTAGTGACTCCCTCAGAAAGCATGCATTTGGAGTCTCACCAACTCATGAGGGAGGACATGAGTTAGATGGAGGACCTTTCTGCAAAACTGGCATGTGTCTGGGCAGGTATCCAGGGTCCAATCCAAATGCCCTAGAGCTGAGCCGCAGAATGAACATTACCCTGACTTCTCTGTGACTTGGGGAGGAGGTTGCTCTGGTAGGCTTCTGTACACAGTCTCTCCCTAAAACCACCTAAGACTGTTATGAACAGATGTGTTACTTCTTAAATAAAGCAAACCACCTCTGTCATGCTGCCGTAATCCTGTGGACTACAACCTGTGAAGACTGCTGCATTCATCTGAGGAAAGTGCAAAAAAAATGTTGATATTCAGCACTGTATGTTTCATTTTGAAGTTAGAAACACTTACATATTAATTCATTTTCTCACCATTTTTGTTATTACTTTGGAGTACTCAAATTATTTGTGCCCTGCTTTTATGAGGCCCCTAATCTTCAGCTCGGAGAGCCTAAAATTGTCATTCAGAATAAATTAATAGCAGTTTTATTGGCTCATTATTTTTGACATCTGGTTGGGTGTGCAAAGCAATAACTATTAGGTAATAATCACAGTAGGTGCTGATTAGAAACTAATAACATTAGCCATAAACTTCCAATGTGGTTGCCATGAAACCCCATCACAGAATAGGATGGAGGACTGCTCCACATGAGGAGAGATGAGGAAAGGACATAACCCCTCTACCTGAACACTAGAGCAGACATCGCCACATTTGCAACCATGGCCATCAAAAAGAAAATCTGATTCCATAAGGAAAAAGAAAAGTAGACCAAAATCACATTGCTTGCATGCAAATATGCAAATACAGCAAAATAAATACACCATACCTACCACATCTCCAAATCATTCATAAGGATTTCTAATATTGTTCTCTTGACACTTCCATTCTCTCTTCATAGATGTATATAAAGCCAGCTCTTATTCAGTAATCCCTGAGATTCGTAGAGTGCTGACCACAGTCTGACCTCTTCTAAGCACTTCAGATATAGCAGTGTGCCAAGGCTTCACAAAAACTTAGAGAGTTGACTGTCTCGTTGACCACATCTACAGATCAGGAGTCAGAGGCCCAGAGAGTCATCTGTCCCAGATCACACACAGCGGTACACCACACAGTGGTACAGCTCACAGTGGCAAAGCAGAGGCTTCACTACCAGCAGTAATGCCCACTTTAAACCACTAGACTACATCCCATTCTTGCTATCAGTTTTTGACAAGTGCAAATGGCTCCTAACTTCTACGTCTTCTTCTGGCTTTCCCAACCAAGAAGTGAAGTCAGAGGAATCCCATTAAATGATGGTTCAACCCACTCCCTGACTCAAAACCTTCCTCTAATCTCCAATTTCATTCATAATAAAAGGTAAAGTCTTCATAGTGCCTCTTGTCCCCACAGAACCTGGTGCAGCCTCCCCACACTGTCACCTCCCTCACATCAGAACCATTCAGTACATCAGCCTAAAGAGCTTCTATTCTGCCCTGTAAACATATCTGCCTCAGGGCCTTTGCACTTTCCCTTCCTTCCAACTGAATATTCTTCCTACAGAGTTTCTCCCATTTTCTTTGCTTCCTATTTCTTATCACTGTCATATTTTGCTTAAATGTTACTTTGCTATGTGACTGTCTCTGAGCATTGCTCTTAAAATTGGGAGCCCCTCCTACAGTAAGATTTCTATTCCATTTATTATTTTATTTTTCTATCTGACACATCTTTCCATCTAGAAAACTACTTGTGTTAGTTGGCTGATCAGTTGGTAAGTTTGAGGCTAAAGACACACTCTTCCCCAACACACACACATACACACACATACACTAAAAGTAAGATTTATGAAAACTGCACATGCTTTTGGTCCTTTGCCTAAAGTGGTGACAAGCACATAGTAAGTGCACAAATTGCAACTGTTGAATGAATGAACATATCCTAATCTCAAAACTCTTGTCTGTTTAGAAAAATAAGCTATATTCTCCCATCTCACACCTGAGAAACAACTGAATTTACAAATACCACATACAAGTCAACCCCATGGACATTTTACCAGCAGTTGAAGTGTCAGTATGTGGAAGATACAAACTGAAAGTCAGTAATACATGGTCTTCCAGGAGGAAGAGATGGATGTGGTCTCCTGGTAGAAAAAAACGAAGCTGAGTATACAAGCAAGAGAAGAATAATGGTAAAATGTCAACAATACTATACTAGCTCCATAACCTTTTCTTGGAGCCCTTGAGCATTTGAATTATTCATCTTCTCCAAGTCTCAGTTTTCCAATCTGTAAAATTATATGCTTTACCATATGTTGTGAAGTTGAAATGGAATAATGCTTGCAAACAGCTTGCCCTGACTCACACAGTGCACTCAACCATGTGAAATCTACTTTCTTTTCCCTCACCCTGGGCATGTTGGGAGAGATTGGAAACAAGAAGTTGTAGGCAGGCTCTTTGTGATGATCTCCACATGCACAGAAATAGCCCCATGTGACAGCCAACTCTCAGGCACACCCAGCTGGTCCTAAAGAGAGCAGGAATTCATTTCTGGGCATCAAATTTGTTCCCTGAAAGCAAACATCTCCTCAAGAATTTAGCTGATCTTTTCCTTCTGCAGTGAAGACCAACAATCCAAATATGCCTGGTGCCAGCTGGAGGTGTGAACCATTATCTCAAGTGTTATCTGTAGCATCATTGAGGCCTTTGTGTACTACCAATGTTTTACCAAAGAGTTTTGTATCTGAGTGTTGTGGAACCAACCACACGAGAAATGTCTCTGGACTGAGATCAGGGTGTTGTCCTTCTTTGGCAAAGCTAGCAACTTCAATATACACCACTCCCACATAGATATCAGAATGAATGTATAAAGTCATGAAGAATAGAGGTTGGGATTAGGTTCCCACTTTATAGGTGAAGAAACTGACAGCTATTCAAGGTTCATCCAAGTCCTCAGGACAAACTCCCAATCACTTTGATGTAGCCACAGACCAGATTGCTCCATCACACGGCATCTATACACCTCTGTGTTCAGGGGCTCCAAGATGTGAATCATACCAAGCCACCATGCAGAAATATTGCTGCAAACATCCCTGACAGTTCCTATTACCACTCACTGGTGCGAACCAGAGATCTTAACAGTTTAGTTACAGCACTACACCATTGGCTCCCTCTTCAACATAGTCTATTGGTATGACTGGTCGCCCTGGCAACCTCCTTTAAAGAAAAGGCAACTGAGACCATAGAGAGGTCTTGAGTAATCTGACCAGGGCCACGCAATTACAAAGTGATTAGAGGAGACACAAAGAGACCCCAAAACTAGACTCTTTTAAAGACAAACAGACACCTCTTGATTGTACACAGAGGAGGCCTGCCTGGGGAGACAAGGGAACCCCTTCTCTGATAATCTCTGCAGGTGGCCTCCTTTAGAAGTGAGGAAATGGAGTCACTGAATCTCCTTTTCTAACCAATGAAATTGTATAAATACTTTGAACTGCAGTTGAATACCACAAAGTAAAAAGTCTTGGTCAAGAACTTACCCAACTTCTTTTGATTTTCCAATCTATTAAGTGGACCCTCTGGTACATACCACATAGGATTATTGGGAGGATTCAGTGAAATAATCAATGCCTCCCACTAAATATGCCTGATGCCAGCAGAAGGTGTGAACCATCATTTCAAGTACTGTGTGCAGCATCACTGTGTCCCTTGCATGACCCCTTTACTCTCTTCCCACATAAAACAAAAGATAACATTAATAATGTTGAAATGGTGCAAGAAGGTTACAGTGCCTAGGCAAAAAGACAGAGGACATGGAAATGTAGACTATGGCCTTTCCAATCAGGAAATTCTTGGCTTGAGTTCTGACTTCATTTATATCCTGACTACCTGGGGTAAACTGCTTTATCCATCTCTCTCTCTCTCTTTCTGAGTCTTATCATTCCAACTGTAAAATGGGGGATAATATCAGTCCCCACAGGCAGGTGTCAGGATTAATGGCCAACATTTGGGAAAAGGTATAGCACTGAGCTTGACATATAAGTTATTTTCCTTCCATAGCCAAGGTATATTGAGACAGAGGTTGACTATCATACAGTTGCAAGTGTCTGATCAACTTTATGTTGGTGGATGTCAAGAATCCTGTGGCTCAAGGTGGTGTTCAGTTGGTTTTTCAGCAGGGGAGTCTCAGCTATAAGCCCATACCACCACTCCCCCAGGTAAATACTTAAATCCTTCTAAACACTAAAGATGCTTAAAAAAAAATCATAAGAATTTCATGGGGACATTGTCCCCAGTTGGAAGATGTCAAAAAATGATGATTTTAAAGCACTGATATAGTAGGATCACCACCATTTTCCTACCTATCATTACTCCCCATTATCTACAAGATAGGGTAAAACTCCCTAAGAGTGGTTTTTATGTTATTCAAAATCAGCCTCCATATTTTTTCCCTTTTTCTTTATTTATATATAAATTTCACAACTTTGTAATCTCAAGGGTTTGCCTCCCCCCCTCCCTCCCCTCCCTTCCCCCCCTTTCACTCCTGTTCATAGTTGTGCGCTTCATTTTGGTGCTTCGTTTGTTTTGACTTTCTTCAAGGCTTTTATTTATTTTATTTTTTTTCACTATATCCCATATATTAGTGAAACCATTTGGTTTCTGCCTCAATATTTGTTATGAGTTTCAGGGCTTACCATCTTTTCTGATACCATCCCACCTATAACCACATCCTGTGCCTGACTCCCCTTTCCCAAGTCAGCTATGGCCTTCCTCAGTTCTTTGCTATGTACTGACTGTTCTTCCTGCTCAAACACATGCTCAACTTGTCTCTTTCATAAATCAGGCATTCTCACCTGTCAGTTCAAATGTGCAAAATGCCCGGCAGGCAAGTAATGCCTCTGGGTGAGGTCAAGAAAAAGGGAGGAAGGGAGAAGGCAACTGGCATTTCAGCTCTGAATGATTTACCAATATGCTTACCTCATCTTAATCTCCAGAACAAACCCCAAACCATTTATCATTTCAGTTGGGTAGTAGGGAGAACTGAGGTGCAACAAGTTAAAATTACTGCCCAATACCACATTAGGAAACTGAATAGGAGCTCTGATCCACAACCAGGGTACAAACTACCCATTTCATATATTCCCTCACTAGGGTAAACATCTCAAAGTCTCAGGTGGGTAATTGCAACTTATGGTCTTGCAACCACCCCTGGCTCTGGACTGTGTCTTCTGAACCTGCTTCTTCATATCAGTCCGGTTGCTCACATGAGAAACTCAGCTCACTCTTGCTTTTCCTTCTCTTGACCATTGGTGTCAACCAGTTCCAAAGGCATTAGACTTTACCCAACTCATCAGGATCATGGAAAGGTCTCTCACATGCTGTCTCCTAGGTCTCCATTGTTGAGGATGACTGCCCATGCTTCTTAAGTTTGAGCAGAAAGGACATGAGCATCTATGGAAAACAGAAATTTTGGAGGTCCTGTATATGGCAATACTCGAGGAAAAGTGAGGAAAAAAAGGAATGTATGCATTTCAGAGGGGTCAGACACCCCTTTCTCCCTTTCTGGTCAGTCGTTCCAACCCTTCTTCATCCTCTCCTTCACTTACCCATGAGTACTTTCCTACGCCTCTGACCTCTTTACTCTATCCTCTTGGTGCTCCTGCTGATGGCTCTTACATTCACATCTCCTGCCCAACATCTGATTCCCATTGTGATTAGATTTCATCTCCCAAATCTGCCAGAAACATCTAGCAGTCAAAAAGTTCAAAACACAATCTTGGCAATTCTTTTCTTCAACAAAACCTTCTTTGTTCTGATTCCTTTCTCATATATAGTAAACTCCACTCTGTTGTCAAATCATAACTCCACAGCTCATCCTTGACCCCTCTACCTCCTTGAACCCCATATTCTATCAGTCACTGAGCTCCACAGATGAATATTTCTAATTTCCAACATCCAGCCTCTCATCCAGGACTATCACTGTAACTCCACTGATCTCTATAGTTCCTGTCTTATCTGCCTTTCTCCTAAACTCCCTTTTATGAGTTACCATGATGGTAACGTCATCTTTCTAAAATGCACTCTTGTATCCAAATCCATCAGCATTTCTCCACAGCTTACAGACTAAGGCTCAAGCTCATTAGATCCACATGTAATATCCTTAAGGATCTGACCACGCCCTGGCAGGCCAGCCTCATTTCCTATAACTCTCCCAGAGATTCAACATGATTCAAAGTTCCCCATCCCCAAACTGCTTCTTGCATGCATCATTCACTCTGCATCAGACCTCCTTCTCATCTTGCCCCTTGTTGCATTTAACCAACTCTTATTTATTCTTCAAAACTTAGTTTAAGGGCAGCATCTTCTGGAAAGTCTTGAATGGCACTGATCTGATTCAGCAGGCTCACAATTTCTGAATTCTCATAATTCTGAATTCATCTCTGTCGCAAAATATATGTTCCTTCCAATCATTTGCTTTCTCACTTAAAACACCAAGGGTTCTATTTGGTTCCTTCCACATTTCTTCTATCACAGCTCCAAGTGCAGAATCAATTAATACTTATATGTTTAATGTATGAAAGAATCAATGCACAAATAAATTAATGAATCCAGGGAACACATAAGAACTCTGCTAAGATCAATATTCCGGAAAAAATATTCAGAAGGTAAGCCGCCATTTCCTTCTTCATATTCATAGCCACCCAAACTCGTGGCACACCCGCCTTCTTCATTGAATAGGCTAACTCAGTCCTCTTCCTACCTAAACCTTGGCAGTGTGGAGACGAGGGAGGAGTCTTTCATAAAGGTACATTTCCCCTTCTTTATTTTCTTAGCTTCTAAAAGGTCATTCAAAAGCAGATATATCTAGGTCAAGCCAAACACAAAGCCCCCACACAGAAACATGGGCTCCCCGACCTAGAGCTGTGAGAAAGGACTCTCTGCCTCACTGTGTTCCAATTCGGCCCGCACAGACTCCCCCGTGAGTCTGCTAAAAGCGTCCTTGGACTAATTCAGGGGGTCTGCGAAGGGTTCAGAAAACATTCTTTTAAAGAGCAAGCACTCCCAATGGTTCTGATGCAGGTGGTCTGTGAATCAATCACACTTTGAAAACACTGCTTTAGGTGTTTAGACAACAATCCTACCCGTTGCTAAGCCAAATGTAATTTGCTGTGATTTCCAGAGGCCCTCTCTGGGACCAAGCGCTCAGAAGATCAAATATATTTGATATTCTATTCAGGACTAATGGAAGCAATCACTTCTCCTCAGCTTGGAGAGCCCATTAGGAGAGCAGATGAGCTAAGTATTTAGAAGATCAAGATGCGTTTGGAATATCATTTAGTATGCCTCCCTGCAAGGAGTGCTGAAAACAAGCCTAGTGTACAGAGGGGGAGAGTCTGTCCCTGTGTGCATCCAGCAATACCTACTTCTCTACTGGTGGTCTGCTAAACCCACCTCACCATCTACAAACACAGCTCTCCTTGTGTCACCCTTTCACATAGACCATAAATGTAACCCCATTTAGAATAAAATCAAATGTAGAAACTCTGGAGCTTAGCGAATCTTTTTCCTACTTCTACTTAGTTTTTTTTGATTTGTTGCTTTGTCAGGCTCCCCTGATTATTTTTAGAATAATAGGTGAGCATTGTGTCTCAAGCCCTATCTCCAGCTCAGAACCCAAGAGACTGGCTTAAGCAGTCAAAATTCAGAAACCAGTGCTTTATTTGCAAACAATCCAATTCCTCCTAACCCCGTCCAAATAAATATGTGTATCCAAAAAAAATCAAATTAATAGCGTATATTATTTACTACAATAATAACATACAATATGCGTGTTATCATCTGTGCATAGCTAGCAACTCTGACCCCTGTCAACCTAGTAAATGTTGATGTTTATATCTAAACTCAAAGGGAATTAATGATGGGAGGGTCTGAGTCAGGGAAAAAGAGCTAACAGAAAGCATGGGATTTTGTATTTTCTTCCCCAGAGGATGGGAACAGTATTTACTCATCTATCTTATAAATAGTGGCAAAATTATTCCTTTCCAGATTTTAGGTCACCTTATCTATTTCCAACAAGAAAGCATGCTTTGTTCAGTTTGGGGGGTATTTTTAGGATTTATGGTTCCACTAGCACAAATAAATTAGCATAAATTATCAAGTCAGCATAGAGCTAAACTTTCTAGAAAAAAAATAGTTGTATTCCCAATAATAATCATATTTTAAATTATTTCATTTCAACTTTAGGCTCTACTCATGCCCTCCTTCCGGTTTCTGAATAATCACTTCCATAGAGAAACAACCAATACAGTGGTTGCTATAATTTATTAAGGGAAATGCTATGCTAGAGAGCTCTGTATATATCAAGCTCTATTCTAAGAGTTATACTTGTGCTGACCATTCAGTCTTTACAACAATCCTACAGATTTTTGTAGATATGGAATCTGAAGCTGAGCAGCCTCTGAATTTAACCCCAGTTCACCAAGCTAATGAGCATCAACACAATGGGGTGGCTGTGTACCCTCAACCCTGCCTGTAGCCCCAACTTTCCCCTGTCTCTGGGTGATTCAATGTCAGACCTATGCTACAGAGGTTCATGTCATCATATATGCTAGGCTTTCCTAAACTTTCACTGAGTGGAGCAAAGCCTATGGTATATGATTAAAGATAAAAGTCCTAGACCCACTCTTTTACCAAGTTATATAATAGATAGCATCTTAACAGTTACATTTGCACCATTTCCCTACAAAAGAATATAATAGTAAAAATCCTGCCTCCAGAATGTTGTATGGAGTCAAAATTACAGAAAAAATATTATCTACATGCTTAAGATCTCATTCTTAATAGATTATTATCATCGCTGTTTAAAATTCTTCTTATAAGCATGCCTATTTTTTCCAACTACTCATATAAATAGTACTAACCAAGATAATGAAAATAAGAACAAAAGAGGGAGGGAGGTCAAAAGAAATAAGATAAAACAAAACCACATAGTGAAGAAATAGCAGAACTGAGATTAGAACCCAATTGCTCCAAAATCCAATATGAGAAGAAATTATTTTATATGCCTTTTAATTTAGTTTTGTAGTAGTTTTTAAAACCTGATTTCTTTTCTTTGAACATTTCAAAGGAAATCTCACCCTTGGGATTGCATTACTCATGGCATGGGTCTGTTGGAGGTAAATGGGAGACCATAATAATCATCTCACAAAAGATACAGTCGATATAGCAGAAAGATTGCGGTGAGTTAAATAAAGTTGCACCACAAAGACTGGCTGATAGAAATGCATGCTAAGTAAAAGTGTCAGGTATTCTCCTATTGAGAGCAAAGCCCTGTGCCTTCCTACACTTCCACCCCCCAAATACACCCTCAGGAGAACATGTCCCCTGTAGAGCCAAAGGTTGTTGGGAGCCCATTATGACTCTCAAAAGCCCGTAAGTGAAGAGTTCTCTGAAAATAATGTGTCTCCTCATGATACCGGATGATTGGACACTAAAACTAACCAAGGAGAGTGGCCAGTATCACCTATTACTGCTTGTGTTCTTCCACCTATGCATAATTGCAAGATCACTCAGGTTCAAGGAACAGCAACAATGGGGTTTATTTAAAAGGCAAGGAAAAACAGAGTTACTGAGGTCGCAAGTAGCTAGTTATCTTACCCCAGTTATTGTGCAGTGTTTTAAAGTTTTAAACAGAAGGTGTCCAAAAGGTGCCTTTCTGCCACTGAATACCTGGGACAAGTAGTCCAAACAAAAGATCACAGTGGTATCTCTAATAGCTTTCACCTCTCCCATCTCTGAGAGGTCCAGACACTTTCCATCAATATTCACCTCACGCTGAATACCAGGTCACTAGAAGCCCCAGGGTGGCCAAACGCCTGGACTGACCGATCCCAGGGATGGTAGAACCTTAGAATGGTTATGCTCTTTCTTCTGCAGCTCCCTTTATCTTTTGTCAGAGTCTGCATCTCCTCTAGTTCTTCCTTGCCCTCAGGGCTTGTCTCCTCTGTGCTATTTCTCTGGCCTGTGCCCCCTCCAGGGAGTTCTCCCTGCATGGCTCTTGCCATACAGCCAAATTCCTGAGTGAATAAACATGTCTTCTTTTCAGAAAAAAATTGCTTTTTTGGCCAAAATGTATGTGCCAAGTTTCTAGAGGCCATTTCCCCACTCAATTGTCTGAACTGTGGAGACAGCTCTTCTGATAAAACCTCCAACATGGAAGGAGACCATCAAGGCCAACTATGAGAGACCTCTAGCAAATAAACAGAAGCCCCGCTATGAGAAAGTAATCATTCATTCATTCCCTTCCAAGCAGCCCACTGCCACCACAATAAAGTGAAATAACTGCAGATTTGAGTATCTACTAGGGGTAGGTAGGTGACAAAAACTAGTGAGCTCACAAAAGGAAGGCCAGGGGCATGGCAAGGTGCAGGGGTGTGAGCAGGACCTCTCTAAATGCTGCTGAGTGCTGCTAGAGTCTGAGGTTTTCTACAAAAGCAGGCAATTGAGATTTTTATATGTAGTATCCTATTTTTCAATTTGGTAATTTCTAATTTAGTACACTGTGAGGTGAGCCAACAAAACTCACTTTCTGGTAAAATGTGTGGTGATAATTCCTCTGAGCATCTGCTGATGGGGCAGTCTGTTAGTGGGTGATTTGGGTGCAGATGGGAAACAAGTGCATGGCATTGCTCTTGATATTGGAAACCCTCATCTCAATAACATTACCTCTGAGGTCTTAAATGTATGCAGTTACTAGGTAAACACTAATTTTCTTCCTTTCTTTCTGCTGGGAGTTAGAGGGGTGATAGAGTTGGAGGTTTGAGAGTTGAGTCCTCTGAGCTCCAGTTTCTCCGACTTTAAACAGTAGGGAAACTACAATACTGCTTGTGGGGATGAAAATGGGATAACACAGAAAAATCTAATGGAACAGAAACCTCATGGTAGATAATCGATAAATCTGGACAGATAACTTTGTGACCGTGGGCTGGTCTCTTCACTTTTCTAGGCCCAAATGTACACCAGGCAGGTTTGGGCCACTACCACCACTCTGAGAGGCCCCAGTGATGGTCTTATACTTGCTGTTGGGGTTTATCTATTGCCCTCTTACTCTCTTTATAATTGCTAGGATGGCTTCACTGACAAAGAATTGAGATTCCACAAAGGAGTCATTAATAATTTAACTGTGTTTAAAAAGAAAATATAAAAGATCCTCAGGTCTCCCACAATGCTCTCTAAAGGACAAAAGGTTGTCATTTAAGTTTCGACATAATTACATTTAAGGTTAAAATGTATGCTGCTCAATAATCATTCCTGAATAATTGCTGTGGTTCTAGCAGAAGTGGAAGCTGGTAACTGATATGCCTGCAGTTTGCTTGGGAATCACTAGCCACACAGGATGAGTATGGGAAATTATACAGTGCAATGTGGAAGACACAGTCCTGTCTCTCAGGACCTAGAGCAGCAAAGTACAGCATGGAGCAGAACCAGTTCCTCAACAGGATGTAGTACATGGACCACAGAGCAGCAGCCTGCCTGGGAAGATACTCATCTCATCCCATCGGCTCCCCCAACACCTTATGCTGGATCATCACAGTGTCTCCCCAGGTACCAGTTGATTTTCACTACATGACCTCAGTGGGCTAAATGTAAAAATTTTTTTCTCCCTCACATGTGTGTGGGTCTGCTGGTTTGACTCTGTCACACCCTCAGAGTCTGCACAATGTGAGACCAGAATGCTTCCCAGCACAGTCCCTTCATTGGGAGGGAGCATGAGGATAGGCAGAAATTCAGAAGCTTTTTCAGACCCCAGCTCAGAACTAGAGCCCTGGACACTGACCTGCTGGAGCAAGTGGAGGGAGAGGGAGAGACTCTTCCCGTAGCAGCCAGGGGATCGAACACTCAGAACCATAATCCAACTTACCACACTTTTTCAAATAGTCTTTCAGACAGACCTGATTCTTGTTCATTTTCCAGCATATGGCCAAGATAACTCTAGGAAAGTTCACTTATTCATTCAGTGAAATTTCACTAGTCTGATGGTACCTAATGGTGGGGCATCCAGGTCAAAAGCAGTGATAGAATGGAAGTCCAGTTTGGCAAATTGGCGTCAATAAAGTCCACTGGAAATAAACAGTGGTCCAGATACTTCACTCTGTCCTGGGAGGTAGACAGCAAAAGGAGGACTGAAAAATTCCTGGCGTAATAGGCCAGAATTAAATTAATAAAGAGAAGCAATGACAATTGTCAGTACCAAGGCTGTGACAAGAGTTGAGAACAAGAAGGTGCTCACCACCTCACCATCACAGTTATGGTAGCAGCCAGAAGCAGAACCCAAAGAGGGCCCAGTCTACCAGGGCAGTAATGTCCTCCCTCTTTATCTGGGGCCTGACCTGAGTCCCCAGGTTTTGTAGCATGATAGAAGGACCTGGACGTGAGTATCCAAAAAAATTAGGATCCTTTCACCACTTCTAATGAGAACATGGCCTTAAGTAAACTTCAAATCTCTTGACCTTGATTTTTTCATCTGTAAAATGGGAAAAATAGGTATGTAAATTGACAGTAATCTGAGAGAAGGGCCCGTTGTTCAATAACTTGAAGTGAAGTAAAATGAAAAAAAATTATTGGGGACACAAATTTAAATAAAAGATGGTGCAAAATTGTGGAATGGATATTTCCCAGGAATCTGAGGGTGAGGGAGGGGGAAAAAGGTAAATCATAGTGTATGTGACCTTCTATGAAGGAAAGGGTAAAGCTTACTATATCATGTGATTTAAACTTGAAAGAAGAGGGTCAATAATTGGTTGCTATCTCTTTTCTCACTCAGTTACTCAAGATTTGATCTTTAGTTAAATCTTCCTTGCAACACTAAGGAATAAATAGAAGTATAATTGATTCAAGATAAATGCTATGCACAGAATAAACCCTACAACTCACTGAGGTGATTTATTGAGGAACAGACTGTGGATGAGTGATGGAGTTAGGAGGCTTGAAGTTACTCCCCCCCCAACTAAGCTTCTTGTTATATGATAATAATAGATTTTCTTATCATTCCAATAAATTTGGGTCACTATCCTCTCCTACTTACAGGAAAGGGCAGCCTAACTTATAGGGCCAATAAGTGATGAAAGAGAACAATGGCTTCCGCAGATGGGTACCCAGTAGAGACACAGATCATGTGGGAGCAGTAGTGACAGTCTATCATCACAGGATGACCTGGTCTGGGACATGGAATTAAGTGAGGCTCCGGGAACAGGAAGGTCCTATGGGTCAGTGCCTTGATCACCAATGGGGGCACAAAGACCAGATGGGAGGCCATCAGCAGTACAGGGAAATGTTAGTGTTACCAGACCAGACATCTCTGGTACCACCACTGACACCTATCCACTGGCCTGATCCCTCACCATCAGTTATGAATAACTCCTGGGCAATTTATTTATGAGAAAATTCTGGCAAAATATCAAGGCTTATATCTTTGGGGATATTAGGACAACTCAAAATTTTCAGGCCAAAAATATCCTAAACAGGGACTTTGGAACCCCTCAGATCACACCGAGGGATAAATGATGAAGCAATCCACACTGAGGGTCAGTTCTACATAAGGATGAACATTTTCTACACCTTCAAATGAATCCTTAACCATATAACTAAGGTATGTATACCTTGAATGCAATAAGGTAGCATTTCACAGACTTGAAAGGTAGCTACTGGAAGTGGAGATGCTTTCCACAGGAATAGTCTCTGGTCTTAACAGAAATAGTGGTCAAGTCACAGGTCAGTAAGTTGAGACCACTGCTTCTGATGCTTATATATTTGATTTTCATGTCTCCCTTTATTCCAAGATGCATAATCCAAGTTACCAAATACAGAGGTGAACTCTCCTTACTCTCCTTTGGATGGCTATACCAATTTGAGACATTCTTACAGGAGTTCAACACCAGCCTGAATTACAGAGAACACTAATAAAATGTTTCTCAGGGAAGCTCTGAATAGGGAGACAGTCACCCATCTGACTGAAATTTTTGCAGGGAAACAGGCTGCCAGAAGCTGGACAGTGGGTGCTTGGAGTTGTTAAGGCCTCCACTGTCAGTACTTCCTGACAGATGGGAAAGGGGCGAGTTTGGCGAGAGAAATCTGAACATTTTCCTTTCAAGTGTGACTGTGAAGCAGAGAATTGCACTGAAAATACAAGTAACTAGTGGTTTGGGTTTTTTTATTTTTACTTCTTGACTTTTCTATGCACATATGGACATGCAGACCAGGTGAAGGAATGTCTTCAAACACTTATGTCTGTCTTTATTACACTTTTGTCACCCACTTTCCAGGGTGGCAATCAAATTAAATAACCAAGTGTCAAAGAATCACTTCTGTAACTAGCACTACTTATAATGGCTACAGGAATAAGCCCTTCCCTCTAAGATGGAAAATTTGGCATCTCCACTTTCCAAAGAGGCGTTTTCTTTCTGGTGTTTACCTTTTCTTAAAAGGTTTTGCCCTCCTTGGGGCCAGGTCTCATGCTGAAAATGCGCCTGGAGAACACAAGGTCACCTAGGAAAGGCACAGGAAAGGAGTGTCTCTGTGAAAAGATTGCAATTCTCCAGTTATGTCCTCCTATAGGATCTTGGTGTAGCCCTTAAAGCTTACCTCTTGTCTGGCATATTCGGGAGAAAGTGATGGGAACTAGAGTTTTCCCATGTCTACAATGAACCAGGACATTTAATGTGTGCATTTGCAAATAATTTCCCATAGCATTAACTGCCAAGAGAAGCTAAGTAACTTGCACAGGAAAGCTAATACATAGAGTCCTTAGGTGCCAGCCATATCAAACACTTTCCATAGATTATCTCATTTACCTCTTACATAAGACCTAATCAGTAATTAGTCTCTTCACTCCCATTCCATTTCTCACATGAAGACTTTGAGAATTAGAGACATTACTAATACAGGTAGATAAACAAACTGAATTCAAAGGAAAAGTACAAATGGGTCAAAACATTGTGGTACATTTATACAATGGAATATTACTCAGCATTCAAACAAGAAAAACCCATGTGTTTGCAGCAAGATGGATGAAGCTGGAAGGGATTATGCTGCTTGAAACTGGTCAGAAAGAAAACTGTAAATACTGCATGGTCTTACTTATGTGTGGAATATAGATAAATCAAATAAAAGGTCAAGAAAAAGTCAAAACTATCAAGCTGACCTAGAACTGAGACATACAACAAAGGAAGTTATACAAGGCGGGGGGGCGGAGAAAAGGGAATGATTACCACAAGGGAATATGGTCATGTTTCATGGGTGATATGGTGGTGAGAGAACCATGGGGACTACAATGATGTAAGAAAAATATTTAATTAACAAAAGAAAAAAAGCAAGTCAAGGATAGGGTAATAGGTTTTCCTATCCAGTTTCCACACTAGTGAAGAACTCAGTTCCCTATATGTCTATAGTCTTATTCTTTCTACTAGATCACACTGCATCTCAGGGTGGAGATAACACAAGTGCTTGCTGTTGAGATCTCTTGAACTTTTCCATGTGCATTCCAGATACCACATCTCAAGAGACCAAGCATACATCAAAAGCACACAGGCCTGCCACATTCACACTCTAAATCTCCATCTTTATAATTCTCTTCTAATCCACTGGCAGCCACATTTCCCATTCAGAAACACAATTTCCTGGAGTTGAAAGCGACCAGAGAAAAAGGACGGGACTGTCCAAATCAACTTGAATGGCAGACCAGTAACCAATTGTTACCAGCCTTCATCTTAGTCTGGAGCAGGTCATCCTTTTTTAACTCCGTGAATTAGAGTCAGCTGATTTCTCCATCCAGGGTTCCCAGTCAGAATTGCCAATGTGGACCATGGATATCTATATTTTTGAAGATCTCCTCAGGGCTATATGCATGTGTGTGGTATATGTACATACATGTGTTTTTGTGTGTGCCTGTGTGATGTATACAATATGTATCCCTGGGTTTGTGTGTGTTTGTATGTATATATAACTGTATGTAAATGTGTGTCTGTGTGTGTCCATGTGTGTTTCTGTGTCTGTTTGTACATGCGTATATGTGAATGTGTATACCTGTGTTTGTGGATATATGTGTGAGGTATGAGTGTGTGTCTTCTAAGCATCCCAGATTCCTCAGGTAAATGACCAAATTCATTATTCTTGGTGCTATTCCAATGCTCTCACCCTTTCCTTAGACTGTGCCCCTTCCCAAAAACCATTCTGTCCACACTGACCAGGGAAACCAAATATAAAACTTTCAATAAACATGAATTTAGATGGAGTTGAAAGCACAGAAAAAGAAACCAACTTCGAAGTGAGGAAGTGTTGGTTTGAAGGTGCACTCTGGTTTTTACTGCTCATATTCTGAGACATGCAGTTTAACTGCCCTGAGCTCCACTTTCTTACCTCTGCACAGGGATGATAATTTTTGCCTAGCAGGGCCATCATCAATGTGAAATATAAAGTATACTAGCATGTCTAATATTCAACAACAACAAATGGTAACTATTGTCATTGACACTAATATTTTATTAGCAATGACTTACATTCACTTCCAAGAAAAGAGAAAAGACATTTCAGGAGCTTTAAATGAATAAAAGGGGCAACTTACAAAGTGTCCATGCACACAAAGTGCTTCAGGTTGCTGCAGACACTACTTCAGGCTCCTCATGGTCTATTTGATCCATCTTCTTGTATGCTGAGAGTTTTCAAGGCAAGGCTCTGTGCTCCTTCTGCAGCAAAGTAGAAGGGCAGCACTTAATAACACAATTTTATCTTCTCTCCCTTTTAGAGCTGCCTCAAGAGAAGAAAATCAACCACTCTCCAGGTAATTTTTGTAAAAGAAAAGCAGCATCAAAAACTGGAAGGTGCTCGTTTAACTTTCCAAAGAAAGAGACATTGTGATCTTTTCACATTTTTGTGGCATGTGTGGAATCAGATCATATCAAATGGAGAGTGTAATGGCATCGGAGGAAGAAAAAGAGAATCAATTGCAAGGCTCCATCTCTTCCACCTGGACTAACAGTGGGAATTTGGCTGTTAAAGCATCTTGTTGTATCATGACAAAAGGAGGACATCCAGGGAGCTTCTGTTGGAAACAGATTTAGAGGAAATCATCCTGATGGATGACAGCAAGCTTCAGGAGCACCTGTGGAAATCTAGCACTAAATAGCAGGGGGAGGAAATAATAAAGAAGGAATCACAAGACAAATTGAGACATAAAAACACATCCTTAGAAAAATGTGGAGCTTCTATAAAAATGATATCAAACAAAAGGTTACATAAAGAAAACCACAGTCAATTTAGTTTGCCATGGAGCAATCCTGCCCTATGCCTGCAGTTCATTCTCCAAGGCACAGTGGTACCCCAGAATTCTCCTCACACTCGCAGGTCCTCACATTGAAGACATGAAGACTCAGGAAAGAAAATTGTCTTACTCAGTGATTTTGAAGAGGTGGGAGGAGACCCCAGTACCTCTCTTGTACTCTTGTTCATTTGTTCAGATTAGCTCATGTCCCCAAAAGGAGGGGGGATTCATCTGAACACACACATTTTCAACTTTTAATGCAGGTCACCACACACAGGGGGTATCTGCATAGGGGTTGTAGAAAGACTCTTGACTAAGTAATAACTAACAGCCCCAGGAAGGAAACTCAGCTATCAGGGAGCAGGTTAAGGAGTAGAGTTGAAACAGCACTAATTAAGAGTACCACAACCATGTTAGAACAGTGCCGAGGGAAAGTGTCCAAGAAAGTGGGGACAGGTCACTGTCAGTGGGTCCTCTCCTACATGTATAATTGCAAGGCCACTCAGACTCAAGGTCCAGCAACAAACAGGCTCAGGATCCTATTTAACAAACAGGGGGAAAGGAAACATCTGAAGAAAGGTAAAGTGTTTCTAAGGCCACAAGTGATCAGTTGTCTCACCCCACATAGTGTCTACAGTATCCAGAATTTCCAAACCAGACACCACACAAGATAGAGAGACTCAACAACATCAGAAGGTGGTGCCAGAGAACCAGAGGCTGTGGAACATTTTCTGTGAGCTACTGGCATACACCAATAGTAAACAGCACTTTGAGTCATGGGACCTAGACCCACAGTGCTCTTTGCATGCAATGTCAGAAGCAAGTGCAGCAGCTGGGTCACTGCAAAGGTCTATGGTCTGAAGGTGGGGGGGGGAGCTGGTGAACCCCATAGAGGTTGTCATCAGAGGCTGGGTGTTGACTCCTCCTTCAAAGGTGGTACAATGAATGCTTTCTCCCCAAAGGTGATTTGATGAATCCATCTTCTCTCTTCAGAGGTCAGCTGCTGGCTGACTGACTCAAGCTGGCTCTTGTTCTGCCTTATATACTCTCCAAGGTCCCCCACCCTACAAACCTAATTGGAACACTTTCAGTTCTAAGTATCTAATTGGACTGTTTCTTATCAATCAGCTCATTTTCCATTTTTAATTTGAATAATTAACTCAAGGTTGAGTGACAACTAGAAAGCTGAAATCTCATTGGTCCATTTTTTGGAAAACCTATTGGTTCACCTAACTTGAACTTTGTTGTTCCAATTAGGATCTTGTAACCAAAACATAAAAGGGAAAAATCCAGTCCCTGTTTAGACCAGCCTGAACTCAGGTCAGGGCAGGTTCTAGGGAGCCATGAACAAAACCTGTCTTCCTTGGGGTAGGGATTAGAGGAAAGGGGGAATGCCTACAAGTGGCAGGCTGAAGCTAGTGTTTCCACCCCAGTAAAACTGCCTTGTCCCACAGCTCTTATGTGCCACAGGAATCCAGTTACAAGGAGAAGGAACAAATACAGAAGAGAAAGATCAACTCCTAGTCTTGTAGAGAGAGGGAACTGGGCAGGAAATTCTGCCTTTCATTGTTAATGATTTCTCATGCCAACTCTCATTGATCTTGTACTCAGATCTTGTACTCAGATAGATGGCCCAGGTCTAGAAAAGGCTAAGAGAGACTCCTCATAAAACCCAGGACGCAAGCAGGAAGAAGGAGAGAATTATCAGAAGCCAAAGGTCCAGAACTTCCATGGATTTCAAAGAGAAATATTTTTATACTGAACTCATTTACAGTCTTCCCAGAGTGTCAAGACCCCACTACTTTGAAAAACATACTGAGGTCAAGGTCAGCTAATGAGATCTATGGGTAACCAGACCTTTAACACTGGTTTCCTTGTGTTGTTTCCCAGAAGAAAAGGGAAGGGAGGGTGCTCGTTTTTTATCTTAAACTTGTTTTGATAGCAAGGAGAATTTTTGAAATCCTTCTGGTATTTTGGACATCTTTGAAACCTTCCTGGCATTTATGGGTTTTATATTCTGCTATTTGGCCTCACGAGAGGGGAAGGGTAAAAGCCACCTCAGAAAGAAGGTTACAGTATAGGTAAAACCCAGTCTAAAGTACAAGGAGTAGGAATCTGTCCTTTCAGCCTGGAGGCAGGCTGAGGGAAGGAGACAGGAAGAGAGAGAAACTCTCTCCTATTCTCCTGCTCTCTCCCGCTACTCTTTTCCCTTCTGCAATCTACCTATGTAACCAAATATGAAGCTGAATTTCAATAAATGTTAGGAGATTCCTAGAAGAATGAAGTTTTCTTTGTGTTTCTCTAGATACAAATGGCAAACTTTCAAGTATCTTTTAAACCCGTCACCTCCAACATGATACTCTCTGGCTAGGAGTAAGAAATACTAGCATGACAAAACAATTCAGGAAAGAGAAAAGGTCACCCTTAGTTATCATCAGAACCACAGTCAGGATAATAGAGAGTCCTCTCTGCCCTAAATGTTGGTCTATAGAAGATCCCCAGCCCTGAACAGGCTGACTGTGACAGGCAGGCTCAGGAGTCAGCACACTAGGTAGGGTGCATGAATCCTAAACAGCAGCAGTGCTAATGGGGCACAGGAGAAATGTTGGTCCCCAACTTGAGGCTTCAAAGCTAGATCCCTAACTGGTGGTTAGAAGCTGGATTTCCAGTACCAAAGACCTGATGGAAATACACCAGGACAAAGGCTAACACAACAAGTGTGTTCCAGCTGTGGGTCCTCCAAGATAAAAGCACAGCCTCTAACATGCAAGACTTGCCCAATCTCACCCCAGTGGGCAACCATGCCAGAACTCTGTTTTAGTTGAGAGCAGTCACATAGTTGACATTCAATTAATTCAATTAAAAAAAAAAACCACACATCTGATCTGAACTGAAGTTTCAATATCAGTTGCCAAGTTATGTAAACAGTAGACACATACATACACACATGCAAAGGCCACTTTTTTTAATGTCACTTTTTTGTCACGTTTTTTATGTGCATGTTAAAAACATTACAAACTTTTTTGTTGATGATCTTCTTGTTGATGATCTAAATGATTCTTGGTGAGGGAAAGGTTCATCCCAAAGTTCAAATAACCTTTTGAAGAACTAAGTTGTGTGCTGGTCTTCACTTTCTAAGCAGCAAATAATGTTAGTTCTTTTGTTATTTATATTTCTCTCATAAGGGAAGAAATGGGGAAGGAGTGTCAGTTTTATGGAATAAGCCCAATACTCCCTGAAGCAACTTGATGCAGAAAGGAGTATTATCCTCAGGATAAAAAGTAACATTTACAAAATTACCCAAGGACACACAATTAGTAAGTATGAAGGTTGAAATTTGAACCTAAGTTGTTTCCTCTGCACATTGCGACTGTGTCTTTGGTTGTTGGTGCTCATCGTTCCCATTCACGAATGAAGGAGAGACTCCTCCAGCTGATTAAAGAGCCTACTACTTCTCCCCAATCAAGATGCCAAGAATAGAAAACAAGATGTTATCACTTTGGCATGTGAATTATTTCAAAGTGAAGTTGATTGAGGCCTTGCAGGCTACTTTCACTCCCAGAAGAAAGAAGATTGGGGCAATTACCCAAATTTTGGACTCTCTCCAGAAATAACCTTTTTATCAGAGAAGTGTATCTATAGGGCAAGGCAAACATCTAGTTACAGAGGGTCTGGTGTTTGACACAGAGTCACCCTTTCCTTGTTATGTAACAAAACAAAAACCTCTTTACATCAGTTTAAAACTGTTTATAAAAAAAAAAAAAAAAAAAACTTCCGGAATGTGGTGAAAATGAATCTAAACAAATCATTGACACTGTATCAGGTGATTTAAGAAAACAAATTTTAATGTCATTTCCAATAACCTGTACAAATGGAAGACCACAGATACACCTCCCTCCATGGGAGGGGAGGGAGTCAAAGCCAGGCTTCCTGGGGTTCAAAGTCCTTCTGTGGAGCTTCACAGAGTGCCCCCACAGCTCTTCCCCCAGCATGTGGGGAGCCTAAAGAACTTTTTTGTAGTCAACCATAATAGAGGACTTTTTGTAGACATAACTCTGAAGTATGCTGTCTATAGAACTTTCTTTAACATTTCTTCAAGGATATGTCAACAACCATTTGAACAGAGAAAATTTTAGGGAGTCAACTTTCTTCTTTACTCAAAGGATATGGTCCCACCAGTGGGTTCCATCTGCATTTGTATAGCCAGGGGCCTTTCTTTATAAAAGGCAAAACCTGAGATAATGACCAGAGAAAAATTGTACAACAAAACATCTCACACTATTATCAGACATAGATAAATTTAGGAATACCATATCTCTGAGGTTGTACTGCAGTGGAAAACAGAACCTTTGAGGAAGAGAATTAAATATACTACCTCTTCTTTGGGGAGGAGGAGAGAAAATTTCCCAACCTACCCCAACTCCTCTGGGTACTTTTACTGTAATTAAGCAAATTAACATCAAAAACATCAAATTAACATCAGAGAAATTAGTACAATACCTAGCTTGAAATAATTCACAGCTTGAAAAGTCCTGCTCTGGACAATTTGGAAAAGCTAAGATAAACATCATGCAGAGGCCTGTCCTTCAACTCCAAGATTCATTAACTGAGTAACATGTCTCTTGAGGACTAAAGGTCAGCAACTTTATCAGATATGGCAGGGTCAGCTTATTCTTCTCTGTATCCCCAGCACTTAGCAATGTGTCAGACACATTGTAGGCACTAGACAAAGGTGAAGGAATGAAGGAATAAATGAATGGACAAATGAACGAACAAATGATGGAACGAATGAACGAATGAATGAATGAATGAATGCATGAATGAATGACTGAATGAATGGCTACGCAACCTAAATTTGGTTTCCCCTTCTAGAAAAAGGGAGCAATAGTCACAAAAATGCAGATTGCGGCAATATCATTGGGATGATCGTGAGCATCAGGGGATAAGTCTATATTCACTACTGGTCTTCTAGGAGCCTCTTCAGATTTCCTCCTTTCTCATGCTCCATGCTGCTTTTGAACTCAGTGTTTCAAGTTATAACTTACTCATTGAAGAGTCTGTCTTTGTTCGTGGGCTCCACACTCTTGGGGAGCAATGACTGGTGCCCTCATGCCTGGTACAGATGATAAAGGATAACGCTGAATTGGTCTTGGAGCAGGCACCCCTCAGAACATCTCTCTGAGCCCCAGTCCTGGTGACCACGTGCTGCTGCTCTTTCTGGGCATATGGGCATCAGTAAGAAAAGACCTGAGCGACAGTGGTCAGAAAGAAGGAAAGTGCCTTCACTTGGAAATGTCAGATGCATGAAGGGGGAAATGCAGAGCAGGACAGTGGGTCCAAGAGGATACACAGTGAGGCCTGGAGTTACAGGGGCAGCCACAGAGCCCTGGAAGATAAAGCTGATTTGCTGGGCAAAGGATGGACTTGCTCATGCTGTTAGTGCCCCAACTTCTCGTCTTTAATATCTATTTCCTTTGACTGCTGAAGAGATGTGTGTTCCCCAGCGGTTAGTAGAGGAGTTTGTCAAGATGAGAAATCCAATCATACATTTTACATCTTCCACACAATTGGCTCGTTCACAGTGTAATTGTGCCAGAAACAGGGGCATCAAGCACTCCCTGGGCAGCGCACAGTAGTTTGTAACCAGATCTCAACAGCATTTGCCAAGTTCTCTGCGTTACCTTAATTTCCACACATGGAAGAGGGGCGCATAATGCCCTGGGACCTGCATCAAAGCAAGAGCTAGTTGAATCTATTGCTCATCTTCAGCAGGAAAAGCTGTTTCCAGTCTGTTGTGTGTTTCTCAAAGGAAAAAAGATGCTTTCTCATTCTAAAGGCCATAGTGATCTTTGTGGCTAAATAAAGGCCTCTTCTTCATCAGGGGAGACAAGTACATGGCACTTATCAGACCAACCCTCTCTTCTGCACCCAGGGTGACATCACTTGCTGAGACTCAGAGCTTCTCAGCACCAGGCTTCAAGCAGTCATTCCAAGCAAATGATACTCAAAACTGAGACCTGCCACTGTTATTCTAGGTGCTTCATGAACTAAACTAATCAGACTAACCTGCTGCCCCAAATATGCATTTCAGATATTTCCTGCCCTTCTTCTTGATAATACAACCCTAGCATACTTCTAAAGGAACCACCAGCAACCTCGACATTTCCAGTTTAAATGGGTCAGGTGCAATAATCCCACCCCTGTCTCTGGAGGGCGACACATAAGCTAAGCCAGGTCAATGGGGAAACAAGATCCACAGCCACACAATAGACCAGGGATGCCCATAGATTCTAACTTATTCCCCAAATATGATCTCAAGACTCACCCAAAACTGCTAGGAAAAAGGAACTTATTTTACTTCTGAGCCTGAGCCTCTAAGACCGTAAGCCTGTAGCACAGCGAGAAAAGCTGCCTGAGTGATACTAAGTCAAACATCATCAGAGAAAAATGAGGGCACTCAGGTCCCCCAGGAGTCATGACATCATTTCAGTTTCCATCTTCTGATGCCTGTGAAGCTGGATCTGCCTCTGTACTTCCTAGTGATAATAGGTGATGAAAGCCATTTTTAAAAGAGCAACTCAAACGAGCTCCTGCAGAAGCTTGCAACTGAAGAGGTCCCAGGGGAAGTGATCATGTACTTCAACATGGTACTTCTTCTAGTTGGCAATGAACTGCAGCAGGAGCAATATGACACAAAGTTGGCAGCAGCCTCCAGAAAGCCTGTGCCCTGTTCAGAGAGAGATACCTTAGAAGGGCCTTACAAAGAAGAGTTGCTGAAGTGGGTACCTCAGAGGAACCTGTGGTGCTGTACCAGGGAACAACAGTCTTCTGGGACCTGCAGACCTGCCTGCCCATAACTTTGATTTGGTAACTTGATTCTCCACTGACACAAGTTGGAAAGGCCAGTCCAGGATCAGACAACTTCCCTCAGCATGGACCTGAACCACTCGTTGGCCCAGTGCTTAAAGCACACATACTCTCTGAAGTCTGTAACTTGACCCTTCTTTGCATATTTCACTTCCTTCTGTTTTTTCAGCTTCAGTGCCATCTTCCTCCCATGGTGTCCCTCAAAAATCATAATTCAACTCTGCAGCTGTATGGTATGGTCCAGCTCTGGGAACCCCTTCCTTCATAAAAGCCTTCACTGAGTTTGCTGAGTTCCTTTAAAACGATCTGACACCAATTCATTACTTTTCAATCCATTCTAGAGTCTGATTTCTACAAATGAAGAAAGAACAAGCTTTCCCTGGACCTTGGGACTCCTTGCAAATAGAACTGCATTTGCTCCTGATAGCAGAACAAGAATCTGTGTTTCCTATTATTATAGAAGCCATCAAAATGGCAACATTCTCCCTACTGGTGCAGCACTGAGGGTTAAAATATTAATCAGGAATAATCATGTATACATTATTCATAATTCAGAAATACTGGGTACAGATGCCAAGAAAGTGCACATATTTCAAATGTTTAAACCCTGTTCTTTTCCAGAGAGCTCGCATTTCAGCAGTGATACCAAAGGGGACATGTGGGCTCATCTCTCGGCATGTGCCAAGAGAAACAAAAGAAGGCAATTTAGTTCCCACTGTTCATAACAGATGCCCCCTTCTGGATGCTTTGTCAAAACCTCTTACAAACACATGTGTCCTGCTTATTCCCTGACTCTATCGCTCTTCCGAGTTTCACTGCCACATATTTCATGCCCAAGAGAAAGCATATCATCAACAGGAAAAAGACGTCAGCATTTTTAAAAACAAAAATTGCATGGAGAATTGCTTCCCTTCACAACCTTCAAGGAATTTGGAAATTTATTAACTTTTAGAACTAGTTTCCAGCAAAATATAAGCATTTATAAAGGACCAATTGAATCATTTTTGTGTCCCAGGAAACTACCTCTTCAAGCAGGAACAATTCTGAAGATTTTCCTAGTGATGAAAAGACTTTGGCCCAATACAAGGTATTTTTTTAATCTCCTTTCTAAACTCCCATAGAGCTAGCTTCCAAAATCCTTCTTCCTTCCTCTGTCACCACTTTACCTTCTCAAGGCCTGAAAGTGTACTGCCTACCAGGTTCTATGAGCTAGGAATTGTCTGTCACTACTCTCATTTTATTTCCTACCCTACATTCTCCCATAGGGCACAAGGGTAGAAGTCCAAAAATCACCCTTCCCAGAGTTTTTTGCAAGCAAGTTTCCTTTTTCATGTCTTCAAGTGAAAAGCACCCCTCACATTTTTGGAAAGTAAGAAGAAGCAGAAACTATTATCACTACAGCAGGAGGCAGCACGAATCCTTTGACAGGAGCAAGCAAGAGGCCCTGAAGTAGCTCAGCTTCTAGAACCCCTCCTGAGAATCATGTCCTCCAGTGGGGAACAGCTTAGACTGTGGGGAACAGCTTAGATTATCAACAGTTATTTCTTCAGTCCATCTCCCCAGAATTTGCTATGTTTTATCTGCAGCTTTGAGTCTAGAAGCAAAAGATCGATATGGAGAGTGGAACTGAAGATATTCACCTCTTTTAAAAGTAAAATGTCAATATTAAGGACATTCAAGAAATATTCCCCTAAGGGAAGACTTGCATGGACAGGAGAAAGTAGTTCTCTCTAGCCTGTAAGGAAGACTCAACACAGAATAGAGGTTGGGTGTGTCAGGTTCTTCTCTTTCTCAATCAATGCTCCAATTTTACAAAAGAGTGGTGGTAAGGCTCTGATGGCAGCTTGAGTTGTAATGCTAAAGCCTGCTTGACCAAACTACACCTGAAGGAGAAATGGTCATATATCAGTGTGGACTGATTCATTTGCAGTAATCATGCACAGTCTTGAAAGAAGTTGAATCAGAGAAATGATGACAAGAACTTCTGAGAGATAGTGAGATGACCCTCTTAGAAAAGGCACAGAGTGTGGAGATGTTTGCACAAGCATACTAGCTTTTATTACTACAAATTACATTCGACAGATACTGCATTTTTTGCAAATTGAAGGCTTGCGGCAAGCATATTGATGCCATGTTTCCAACAAGTCAGATGATGGTTAATATTTTTAAATAAAATACTTTAAGTTCATTATTTTTTTTCAAACATAATGCTATTATTGCACACTTAATAGTGTAAACATAACTTTTATCTTTATTGGGAAACTGAAAAATGTGTGACTCACTCTACTGCAATATTTGCTGTATGGCAGTGGTTTGGAACCAAATCTACAATGTATCGGAAATGTGCCTGCAATACACACACTCTTCACCAAAGGGCACCTGCTGCAGAGGTTGGTCTCAATCAAGTAAGTAAAAAATCCATTCTAGACAAGTCAGTCTCTTTCCTCATCTAACCCAGAGCTCATTCATTCAATGGCTTCCCTACTAAAACAGTCAGCATAGACTGAAATTTGCATCAGTTCAGCAGTAGAGATCTACTATGATTGCCAAATGTCCCACTTGCCAAAATCAGACAAAGAAACCACGTTCACAATTGACTTCATTCCTGAGAAAACCAAGCAAACCTAGTGACTATTAGATTATTTGGGGTCTAGTTGAATGAAGTGTAGCAATTTGTCCTCATTAGAACATAGTCTGTCCCTGATGTTTCTGCTGGACCATCATCCCTGAACCTGCTAAATGCCTTTGTTATTACCCTAACATAGCTCCCAGAGAACATTGCTTCTTATAAAGCAATGGACTTATGCCTTTGGCATTCACTCTTCCTACCATTTTCCCCATAATGCAGAAACAGCTGACCTTCTAAAATATTTCAGTGGCCTGTTAAAAACTCAGTTATGGCACTAGCTCAGAGATACTGCCCTGCAGAGTTGGGAAGCAATGTAAAAAGTAGCATATACTGTGAGCCAGAAAACAGTAACAGACTCTTTCCTTCAAAGCCAAACTGTAAAGGTGTGAGATCTAAGTGATGAAAGGAAGGAGTGCCATCCTCACTGCTGCTTCTGTAATCGATTTGCAAAGTTCCTCACATCTCCATAACTTTGATTTATAGGGAAGAAACCATTTCACTGGAAGGACATAGCAGTTGTTCCATTAACTTTAATTTAAGATAGTCACTTGGTCATTCCTAGTTTCTCCTCCCACCAAACCAATAAGCAAAGAACTGAGTTACTGCACCAAATCAATGATAACTTTGAATTATTATGGAGAAATAGAGCTGTCATTAAGCAATGTGGTTAGGAAAGAATGGCCAACAATCCAGAATACTCCTTGGGGGACCATCTGGTGAATCATACCCAGTGGCAAAAGTTACTGGACAGACACAATGACCCAGTGTAGTTAGTGTATCGAGGGTACACACTCTTCAAGAGTGACTATTCAAGTCATCTCACCAGGTAAAGGCCTAAGAACAGCTGAAATGTTGGATAATGGGAGGGCAAAGAAAGCAAAGGGAATTTTAAATGGGCAATGGAAGAACTAAATTACAAATGCCAAATAATGGCTTCATAATAAAATACTGAGCCTGCAACAACTTTATACCTATTCCTTGATTATTAATATTGATATACTTGAGTATTAACCATTTTTTCTACCTACTATTCCCTTATTGTTTTACATTATGTGATATCTATAGCCTTATCATTACCTGACTATTTGATCTTTACCTTATAAAAGGTTAAAGAAGAATTGTGATTGATTGTGTAGAGCATGACTATCCCTCAGAGTCAGGCATTAATGACAGTTATGACTTTGTCTCTCTTATATTCATGAAGAAAAGAAGAGATAGCTATGTCTTTGTCATGTTGCAGTATGGTATTTCTGGCATTCTTCTTTAAAAGTTTAAGCATGAGCATCTTCATGGGATGCTGAAGAGGCTCACAGGTGGTCTGTGCTGGGTGCAGCAGTTGCACTCAGCACCAAGCTGTCCTCTCACCTTCCACCCTGTATTCAAAGGCTGGACTGCTGAGAGCCCCACTTGCCATGACCTCTGCAAATATGACTCCTGGTAACCTGCCCAGGACAAGTACCTACACATAACTCAAGGCCAAATCATAACAAAGGCAAATAAGCAGGCTCCCATCCCTGGAGGTCATGAGGTTTTGTCATCAACTCCCAAGTAATTCTGACCACAAAACATGAATCATGAATCCCTTATCTCTGGCATTTAGTGAAAACTTGGAAAATACTTTCTTTGACTAGATAGGTGAATAAATGAATAACCAGATATATAAAAGAATGGATGGGTGGATGGGTATATGATTTGTAGATAAATTAAAATAAATCAAGGCAGAGAACATGTACCTTCTTTTCAAGAAATATCCCAAAGGACATCTGACTAAAAATAGCATAGAAGGATCAAGTAATAGTTTTGGGTTTGTGTTAAAGATAAATAATAGAGCACCTAAGTTAAAAAGAACATTTAAAATCAAGAAAGAAATTCCCAGAGAGGAAAATTCACATCTTCTAGAGAAGTTTGTAATCAATAGTTATGTAAATTTCCAGGCTTGAAAATGTGGGCTCCACAGCAAAAGGCTTCTAGGGGAGGTGGTGGGTGACCCCCAGGGATTAAAATGGTGATATAATATATATATATATAATATTATTTTTAAAAAGAAAGAAAGAAAATCCCTGAGGGTTTCTCCAAGGGGAATATGCACACAGGGTGGTTCCCCACCTTCCCGTAACTCCACCCCCAAGATAGGGTGGGGAAAGGCAGGGGGGTCTGGAGGAAATGGGGGAAACAGATGCCTCCTCCCAGACTCCCCATGGGCCCAACCGCCCCAACCCAAGGTGGAACAGGCTCACCCACCCAAGGGGGTCTTTGGGATTCAGGGGAAACCTGTCTACTAACCTATATGTGCATGCATGCATATGTGTGTATATGCACATATACATATATATGTATATATATGTATATTTTATATATTTTTTATTTTATATTTTTAAATATATTTTATTTATATATATTTATTTTATATATATTTTATTTTATATAAATATATATATTTCTGTGGTAACATGAAAAATTAGAAAAACATGCTGACTTCATAAAAGAAAGAAACTATTAGACAGTAGAAACAATTAAAGTGAGGAACCTCGGGTCACTGATAGCATTCATACCACAGCCTCTCAGCCAGATCTAGAAAACACCATAAAAAGAATTTTGACCCAGCTGGACAAGAGAATTCTGAGGTCCTTTCCAAGTCCAACTTCTAGGGTTAATTTCTACCTCCCTGGGGTCAATTTGATACTGACAACTGCTCTGGACACGGAGGCTTACCTACAGAAAGACTCCAGGCATGATGACAGCTAAAGGAGAGTTATTTTTGGATGAGGGGCCCCATTCAGCACTTGTGGATTCACAACACATGAGTAGTTACCTCTTCTGCATATGCAGGAGTGAGGATGATGTGAAGTGTCTGCTAAATAAAGCAGTCTAATTAATAAAGCAGTCGTCAAGTGCCTGCAATGCTAATTTCATCTAGTTGATTCTCACATATGACCTAAATAGGCAACCATCTCACCAAAGTCATTTCTAAATTATCTTTCAAGAGGAAGACAAGTGCACAAATTGCAGCAAAATGAGGGAAATGCTGGAGGTTGAAACAATATCTAAAACTCAGAGCTGGTGCTTCTGATCTTTCTTTATTCAAAGATAGTCTCAGCCCTGCAACATCCCTAAGGCCAGAGCACAGCAGTGGAAGCAACTACTCCCTGCCTGGTGCTAGAAACCTTTCTACAAATTACATTCAGATTCAAATTCAAAGGCATCCTATCAAAGGAATTCTACAGCAGAGCCAGCCTTTAAATGCCTAACAGGGTTCTTATTTTCTTTGAGCTCACTGGGTCTTTGGAATTCTAGCCACTAATTCTAGACCCAATCTAAGGATTACCATGTAGATAATCCTACATGGGTTCTGGTTTCATACCAGTTTGGGATTTCAATACTAATTATACTACTTTACACTTGCAGGGACCTGGGCAGATTGCTCAACTTCTCTGGGTTTCAATTTTTCACCCATAAAGAAGAAGGAATAATATGTTTTTGCAGAATATGTACAGAGCTTAAATGAGAAAATTTGTATAAAGCTATGAATTCAGAATTCATTGTATCATACACTCTCACAAAAATACTACTTTATGTATTGCTAACCATCACTAAAATCATTGCTAATTTAAAAATCCAAAGGCTTCTTTTTTTACCTAAGTGTTAGCTTATCTTCATTGTCCAGTAGAAATCTTTGCATCTATAAAGTGTGACAGTTACTAACCATAGGCTCATGTAGTCATCCAACCAATGTGATTTGAGTACCAAAGACATGGCATGTTATGTGATTTTTCTGTAGCCTAGAAATATATAGTACACAAGTGCTCCCCTGTCATTTCTTCACCTGTGCCAAAGAGTAAGGTTAAATTTTGCTCTGTTGTCTTTAGAACCAGTTTGGGCTCAGCTCTCTCTGGACACATGACTGTTAGTGTTGTCAGAGTTTTGATCTCTGATCCCTGAAAAAAGACCACATTCAAGGATTCAAATGCAGTCACTGAGCATAACTCAGCAGCCTGACAAATGTTTCATAATCAAACTGACAAATAAATAGAAGGGGCTTCAGGATCACACATCTTACATAGGTTTTTAATATATCCAGTCACACTCACTGAGGAACATTACCATGGGTGTTGGCACAGACTGCAAATACTCCCATTTTAGCTACCTCTACGTGATCATCCAGTCATTCATTGTTTCCAGAGCACAAGGTGTCATGGAGACAGATAATAAAGAGATGAAGTAAATCACAATCTAATAGAGCAGACAGGTGAGACATAAGGATGGGTGGTGCCAGGCCACTGGTGCCATGATGGGAAGTGGGGGGTGCCAGTGTGGTCCCTCCATACATGAGGGAGGCCATCAGGAAGGGAGCCTGGAGACTGTGAGGGGAGCCAGTTCAGGGTGCAGACTGGAGAGAAAGGTGAAAGGGTCCTCTGGTGGCTATGGCAAGAAGTGTAAACAGAACAAGACATTGGGATGACACTCTATGGCTGTTCCAGAGTCTGAATGGAGAGGTACGGTAGGAACAGAGAGTCAAGCTATTTCAAAAAATAAAAAGTCAGTCCAAAAGCACACTGCTATGTAAACAACAGTTGAAAGCAGAGTCATCAGTGTCATCCCTTTCACCACATGGCTCAGAATGAAAAGCCTAACTATGGATGGGTGAGGTTCCAGATTCTCAGTTACACCCTCATCTGCACACTTGGAATGTACTTTATGGTAAATTAGGGGACCATGGCCTACCCTTATGCAGACAGCTTACGTTCAAGGAAAGTTTAATGCTGTTGTCACATGTGGCCTTAGCAGAAACATCCTTTTTGTAACATCTCTTTCCAGGACCAAAACAATCTCCACTCTCCCTTTAAACTGCAGCTAATGACTGGATCACTGTGGCAAGAGTGCCACTCTGACTCATGGACACCTCACCACATTGTTTTTTGGTCAAGATTTCACCCAGTTGCCATCACCAGCTTTTGGACCAAAAACCTTTTTTTTTTGGTTAAGCTCTTACCCAATTGCCACCACCAGCTTTTGGGCTCTCACCAATTTGGTGGGAGGGCAGACCAGGGGCGAACACACAAAGTTGGGGTCTGAGTCTGAGTCTCCCATATACTAAGCAGGCTATGCACTTCACATTAAACAGGACCCCATGTATAGTCTAATTTTCCAGATAAGTAAAGGGGGGCTTATGGCGACATGCCACCAATTGGCAAATTCCCAGTGGCTTCATCCTTTTGCCATAGTTCCAAACCCCATTGATTTTCTGGTGCTTGGAGAAAAATTGCAAAATAAATATGAAAAACTGGATAATAGATGTAAAGTACCTGCCTAGTCAGTATTGAATGAGTGGCCACATCTGTTCCGTGAAGTTGTGACACCCACTTCCAGCAATAATTCCTCCCTGAGGAGAACAGATTGGTTCTCAAACCTTCACCATCAACACCTGTTCTCATCCCAGGCTGGAGAGTAGGATACATCCTTCCCTAGAAGGTCCCTCCAGTCCCTCCAGGGGAAACCTTTAACTTGTCTTAGGTATGGCATGCAAACCAAAAGCTTATACCAGATAAAGCAAGCCCCCTCTTTCCATCCTGACATGTCCCTGTGCTCATCTCCAGCTGCATCCTTTAAGTCTTCATTTAGTAATTCAATTAAAATCCATTGAATGAGTGAACAAGTAATTACATGTAGTAAAAGAAACATTAGTCAGTTGATTTCACTTCTGTGAAAAAAAAATCTTGTGTTGCACGTGTAGCAAGGTTCTGCATGCCTAATTCACAAGGTAGACAAGATGCCGTCTTTGATGATGGAGAGATTAAGGCTCAGGGAGGTTTTGAAGATGGTGAGCAATAGTACTTGGCTCAGAATCTACACACCCTTCCCAAAGCTTGCTCTTTCCTGCGTGTGCTAAGCTGCCTCCGCCAGCAGCACTAACTCATCAGGTGTTGTTTAATTTGAGACCATCAAGAAAGAAAATAGCATTATTATCTGGGGTCAATAGTTCTCCATATTATGTGGCTATTGCTTTTCCTTTTCCACTTTAAAAGCGAGACTGGGTGGCTTTCTGCCAGCTGATAATTCTGGCTCCCTGTTCAGTAGGGAATCTTTTGTAGAGAAGAACAAATATTTAAGATGTTTTTTGGGGTGTTATTTTTTTTTTTGCCATTAGAGTAGAGCTAAGCAGAGGATAAAGACATGCTATTATCTTCCTCATATGTATGCGAGGAGGAGAGTTTGAATCTACATCCTTGTAAACCTGAAGAAGTGAGATAACGGACATTTCTTAATCCAGGGCTCAAATTTCAACTGAATCCAACTTTTGTACCTTTCCAGATAGAATGGCAACCCAAAAATAATATTATAAGGATGTAGAGAATGGGAAGAATAGTTTGTACTTACATAGCAATGAAGAGAGATCAAACTGTGAGCCAGAATACCAAAAATCAGAACACCAGTAGGCGACGGATGAGCTCCACTAATACCCCTGTGACACGAGGCACAACATGGCCCTGATGTTCCAGCAAGAAATGCAGACATGACCATCTAGTAGTAACAGTGCGGGCCAAGGCTGAAGGGAAGGTGGAAAGATTACTGGTGATAATGCGAATATAAAAATATCAATCTGCAAAATAATTATAAATAAAATGGCTTTTAACTTTTAGAATGTCTGTGTATATGTAATGTCAGAGCTTACACCTCAGCAACCTTTATATCAACTCTCATATAGGCGTTCGGAGTAAAACACCTTATTTCTTATAGTTTTTGTAAAACAATAGAGAGACTGCAGTCATAACCATCCATCAAATGCACAAATCGCCTCTCCGTGTAGAAATGGTGTGTGCACTGCAAATATTGGCATAAAATAACTCACCGAGACACCAGAAATGGCCAGAGCAGCATTGCCAGTTTGACCTTTAACAGAAACAGTGAAAAGATCCCTACTGCATCCAAAAACTTTACCTAGCCCATGATTTGGGAATGTAGGGAAAGTGAAATGGATGCCCTAGCCAATCCCTGGGGGAAGTTTGGCACAGAAAGGGACTTGGTCTGGGTGAGGGAGGCTGCATTCAAGTGCAGGTCTGCCACTAGCTAGTGTGGTGACTTTTAAAGAAAACAAACAAGTTCTCCATGCCTTCATCCTTGACAGAGATTTGATTGTGTGCTTCAGAGGAGAACCAAAACCACACTGAAGAGCATCTGTGCACTCCTAGGTTCACTGCAGAATTATTTACAATATCCATGTTATAAAAGGATCCCAAGTGCCTAATGACAGGTGAGTGGATTAAGACATGCTTAGACACAATGGGCTACTACTCAGCAATTTAAAAAAAAAGAGAGAGAGATAAATACTTCTATTTGTGACAGAGACAGAATAGTTGGGAGAGAGGAGATAAAGCTAAGTAAAATAAACCAAAAAGAGAAAGACAAATATCAAATGATTTCACCCATCTGTGAAATATAGAGAAACAAAAGAACAAACTAAGTCAAAACAAACCCTAGAAATCTGATTGTAGATTGAGGTAACCAGAGCGGAGGGACAGGATGGGCAGAGAAGCAGAGAGGAACCAAATGGACTACAGTGGAATTTGGGTATTTTTGGTGGTGGGTGCGGTGTAACTTATCTGAAGAGGTTTGAACCTGCACCTCTAAATCATATACTAAATCAATATTACCTCAGTTAAAAAATGCAATTTAAGAAATAAATGAATACAATTTTTGAGGTGCTCAGTCAGAAATTATACACCAAAATAGAGGGCTATCCCACCCAAACAGGGAAACTGAGCCGATGGCTAATTTATTCCACGGGCTAAATTGCCACAAACATTTTTGGCCCTCATGGACTTCCTCAGAGGGAAAACCCTAGTTGCACGGCTCCTAAGGCTGAGTTTAAATTCTCACCCCATCACTTACCTGCTGTGTGACTATAAGGAAGTTGCCTGACCTCTCTGAGATTCCATTTCATCATCTATAAAATGAGAACAGTTGTATCAATTTACCTGTGAGAATTAAAAACCCACAGCTATCACAGTGACCTCTGTATGGTAGATAAGTGGCTAGTTCTCTTTTTTCCTTCCTGTCTGAGTTAATTTACAAGTCGCACAGGGAAATAGCCTTGGAGTGTCTGCCCTACATGCTACTGGTCCTCAGCCAATGGAATCAGATGCTGGCCCAGGCTGGCGATATGTTTGAACAAGGCTGCCAGGGGGTTCTAAAGCATACTCTAGCTTGAGGCCCCAGCATAGACATCACCAATCAATCCATATTGCCAGGTGAACCAGGAACTAAAACCAAAAACTTTTCAGGGTGGTGGCTGCCATAAGAGAAGCTCCACTGCACCATAACACAGAGTAAACTAAATCTCTCTGTACAGGAATCAAAATGGATTTTGCTAATGCAAACAAGGAAACCATCTCAGCAAGTGTCCTTGGGGAAAACGCCTGATGGTCTTTCCCATTACTTGGGATTGTTCAATCTCTTTATTTCTAACAAAAACATCATTTTTGAAGAGAAAATACAAGCAGAAACCTTTCAACTAAAATAAATGACTGTCTCATTGTATGCAGTTCTACTTACTCCCATCTGCCTGCTACCTCATGCTAAATGCACATGTGCACATGCACCCTTACCACCACTACACTACCAGAACAAGGCCTATCAGTTAAGGGAAATCTAGCAGCAGCAAAATGCAGGGTTAGATGTTTAAAGGCACTTCATGCTCTACAGAACCATTACTCAAGTCAGCAGGAGCAAGAATGATAGTGTGATTAAACCCATAATATCTTCTACTTTTTATAGAGATTTTCTTTTTCAGAGCGGTTTTATTCACAGCAAAATTGAGAGGAAGGTACAGATACTTCCTAGACACTCCTTGCCCGCATACATGCACATTCTCGCTTATTAGCAACATTGCCCACCAGAGTGGTACATATGTTACAGCAGATGAATCTACATTGACATATAATCACCCAAAGCCCACAGTTTACATTAGGGTTCACTCTTAGTGTTGTACATTCTGGGTTCAGACAGATGTATAATGATATGTACCCACCATTATAGTATCATAAAGAGCATTTTCACTGTGCTCAAATTCTCTGTGGTCATCTGACTCATCCCCAGCTCCCAAAGGAAGAAAACCCTGGCAACCAGTGATCTTTTTACTGTCTCCATAGTTTTGCAACAACATGCATTTTCAAAGTATCTGCACATGGCAACAAGTAGCATTATAAAGCCTGGAGTTTATGCACAAGGCAGCATGTGCAAATGGATTTTCTGTATTTATAAATCCAGTCTTTTGCCTCCTGTCACTATCTCATTAATTTGAGAGTGAACTCAAGCAAAGAATATGGGGGATGGAGAGTGGGAGGGGTAGGAGGGAGGAGGGAGGATGCCTGTTAGGTGGGAATTGGCTCTGTGTCTTCACTCTGAGCTCAGCAGGGCCAGAAGTCCATGGTCTGGACACCAATGGTCCACTGAGACCTTTGGGCAGCGTCCCCTTGAGCAGAGGTTTCTTACCCTCAGGTCTCAGAGTCTCCTCCTTCTCAAAGCCAGGATCCTGAGCATCCCTGTATTTTCTTCATTTGGACCTAAAACTTGGCCACTTTCTCCTTGTTGATTGTAACTGCCTCCAATCGCTGACCTTATGCTTTCAGTCCCAGCCAGGCTGAGACCAGTCTGGAAGTCTGGTTGGCTCCTGGCTCTCATGCTGCTTCCAAAAAGAAGTCAGAATGCTACAATGATGTAAATATGTGTGTATGTACAATCAATTTTTTAAAATGCTAGATAAGAGGAGCTACCCCACAAATCACCACAAGAGATGAGAACTTGGGGTCCCTGCCTTCTGCTCCCAATCCTGAGATCCAGTATCACTAAAACCCTCATTTTGCCTGTTCCTTCATGGAGACATCATCTTAGTAACCATCTTCTCATTTTAAGGACAGTGGCTGTTCCGTACCATTTATTCCGTGGCAATCGGTGTGCTGGAATTTAACACAGGGTAGCTCACCTAGTCCTTGTGACAACATTGTGAGGAAGATACGATTTCTTTTTACAGAGACTAAACCTAATCCAGAGGGAGATAAGAAAACTTGCCCCAGAGGGGACTCCAACCCGCCTGAAAGCAGCAGCTAGAGCGCCAGCACCTGTGGGTGGAGACCACGCGAGACAGGAGGTGGGCTCCCTACCTGCCAACAGCCCGTGGCGTCTCACGGTCGACAGGGAAACACCCAGGAGGTAGGCAGACCGACCATTTGCATCTCTATGGACCCTGGCAATTCAGCCTAACCCCAGTTC
>PVHY01010212.1:0-52926 GCA_004024945.1 Uropsilus gracilis | reverse complement strand
GAGGAGACAGACCCCATGTCTTTTTGTTCTGGCCTAAAAGAACAGCCCTCGCCTATACTCCCCTTGCAGTGGTGACCCTGAAGCAGAAGCTGTGAGTCTGAGCATGGGCAGACGGGCATTTTGATGAGGCAAAGTCAGATATGAGAGAATGGGTTATAGGTAGAGGGTGTGGAGGTCATGAAAATCCTGCCTGTTTCCATGATCCTTTGATCTGCTTTAAGTTCACTCTGCTTTTTGGCTGTCTACACTAATGGTTTGGGTATGTTTGCTTGTTTTTTGCTCATTTATACTAAGTTGAGAACATTTTAAGCATTGTATCTTCAATCATTTTTCGGCTCTGTTGTCTCGCTCGTATTCTCCTGGGACTTCCATTACACATGTAAGCGCTTCATGCCCCACATCCCTGAGGGTTTCAGCAGCTTCCTTTTTTCCTCGTTAACCTCCCCAAATTTGAAGCAAGTATAATTTCATCGGTCAAATCCTCACAAGAGTGGCTGCATGTCCTGACACATGGGCCAAACTCAGGGACAGGAGCCTCTGTACCAGGCCAGAGCTGAGCTGTGTGCAGTTGGGGGGCAGCTGAGAAGAGGGGACTGGGTGGGGTTGCTGTGCCAGTGTTACCTGTATCCATGGGGCACCCTGCAGGATATACCTGAGCCTGCAATGTGGTTGTTCTTACCTTTTTCAGAATGAACCTGTGGGGACCCCCCTGCCAATGCCTCAGGACTGGGTTCCCACAGCACACAGACCTTTCTGTGGGAGCCAAAGCAGCACAGGGTGAAAGCACTAATCTTGAGAAGCAACACAACCAGGAAGAAGTTTGTGGTCTTTGAGTCTTCCCCTCTGACGTCCCTTCCACTATTTAAAACCTGAGGGAAGAATCTGACCCCACATCAGACCTGATCAGCCTCTCAGGGAAGATGCTGCTCCCCCTGTTCTTACTGGCCAGTGTCCTGCTCTCCAGGGTTGAAGGAGGTAAGTGACCATCTCTGTTCTTAGAGGTCTGATTTATTCCAGCAGTGACGTGCTAAGTGGCCCCACAAAGCTCAGGGTGAACATTCCTTGCTTTAGGCCATTGCCAGGAATGTGCTTAGTCCTAGATCTCTCTCTGATCTACTAGGCACAGAAACTACAGAGAGAAAACTATTCCACGAGGGACCTGGTTGTCACCTCCCTTCCACAGAACTCACTCCCATCGCCTGGAAAAGGACTTATTGCCAGGACAGCCCAGATGCAGGAAGGAGGCATCTGGAATTGATGTCTATAACTTTCCATTCTGCTCACCTGAGACAGGTTATTTATCCCAGGGGCTCTCATCATTCACTTTCATACCAATAATGAAACAGTGATCTCACACCTTGTGTTCTTTATATCACCTTCTCCCTGATCCCAGGATCCTGGTCTCTTGGTTCTAGGAGGCAGAACACAGACCCTAATGGAGCATCAGCCTGTGGCTCCACCACTGCTCTGATGGAATTGGCTACCAAGGGCTTCCACTCTCCCTCCGCCCCACTCATTCTGATTTTCAGTGCTTTCTAATATTCCTTTTGGATCTTCTGTCAGTGGCTAGGGCTCAAAATGCTTTGGGACCTACATGGAAGAAGATTTTGGCTTTGCTCAGTGTGTTCCCAGCAAGTCTTTGTAGGGTAGCTCCTATGGTCTGACTCAGGATGGGAGACAGAAGTTTCCTGTTGCACAGGGTTCAGATCTTTGATTAAAGCAACTCTGAGTAGATGTGACACAGGGTTGCCCAAGAAGTTGGGGAAATAGAGACTCACTCCAGGTTCTAGGTGGTGTACCCTAAACACAGATCTGTGCTGGGGTGGGTGTGTGCATGTGGGAGAGGCCCTGTAAGGCTGAGGTCCCACTCATGAGAGAAGAAACCAAGAACCAGGCCAGGACACATTAATGCTACACCCCATACTGCCCAGGAAGCCCCCGGCCCTTCCCAGTGTGTGGCTCCCTGAAGACATTGGTGGGGACTCTCCACCTTGGCTCATCCTGTTCATTATTCTAGGCTTCCAGGTACTGCCTGCCCCCTTTTGTATACGGAAAGAGACTCAGGGAATTTCCTTTTTCAGGGGAGATTTATGGAGGCAGAGAGGCCAGACCACACTCCAGGCCCTACATGGCATTTGTATATTACGAAGATGAAGAGGGGTACGAGTACAGATGTGGGGGATTCCTGGTACGGGAAGACTTTGTGATGACAGCAGCTCACTGCCATGGAAGGTGAGTATCACAGATGGCACTTTGTTTCCTGGGCGTCCCAGAACTCCAGTTTCTGAGCACACAGAGGAGCCATGTGATCTGGGAGGCGGGAAGAGTGAGTGTGGGGTTTCTGCAGTATCAGAGGAGACCAGATGGGCTGCTGAAGCACCATCAGCAGCCTGGGCCACCTCTGCACAGCAAGGGAAGGGACACCACCCTCTTCTCCCTTCCAATCTACCCAACTGGGGGTCCCTAAGCTGAAACATGAACCTGTCTCCAAATACCATGTTGAAGCTGCTGACTAAACCCAACCTTATTTTACAGTAATATGACTGTTAGGCTGGGTGTTCACAACATCAATCACAAGGAAAACACCTGGCAGGAAAGTCCTGTGCTCAAAGCCATCCCCCACCGTGCCTATGATACCTGGACATATGTCAACGACATCATGCTGTTGAAGGTACCATCTTGCTGATTTTCAGGACAATTTCACAGGTTGTACAGGTTGCATAAAAGTGAGCAACCCATAGAGGTCTCTCCATGATGCTCCAGGAAACCCCACATTCACTCTGTCCACCACACCAACTACAGGACATCCCATCATACACCATATTGGCTGCTCATCCCAGTTCAAAGGACAAGAAGGGAGGCTGGGAGACTCTGGGAGTGGTTCAGTGGGGATAAACAGCCTCTCCAAATGCCTGAGCCCAGCTGGGGGCTGGGCCCTGACCTGTTCCTTCTTTCCTTCCTGACCAGCTGCAAAGCAAGGTTCGAACTACCCGGGCTGTGAAGATCATTGCTCTGCCTAAGAGTTCGGACTTGGTGCGGCCAGGCCTGGTTTGCAGCGTGGCAGGCTGGGGAAAAACGGATGATGGTGAATATTCAGACACACTTCAGGAAGTGGCTATGAAAGTGCAGTCTGGGCGGAAGTGCAAGGATCTCTTCGGCAGAGACTACAACGATGCCATCCAGCTGTGTGTTGGAAAACCTAACTCCAAGGAGGCCACTGGAGGTGTAAGGAGTCAATTACCCCCCTTGTCTTGCTCCCAAGGTCACTGTGACACGGTGCATTGACATGGGGGACCTAGGCAGCTCTCACCAGTGAACTTCTTGGGCTCTCTCCTGGAGCAACATTAGGGACTCTGGTTCTGGATTGAGCTGCAGAGGGACGTAGACAGTGGTGGGGGAATCACATAGGCCTGGAATCTTCTCGTCTACCTTCATTTAGAATGAAGGTGATTGATAACCCTTTGGTCCCTTCCCCATGGAAACCTGCACGCTGAGAGGAAGGTGGGAGAGAACTGGGGAGATAGGAAGCTGAGGTGTAAAGCCAGAGGGCGGTGGCTGAGACTTGTCCCTTTTTGTCCATAGGGGGACTCAGGGGGACCGTTCGTGTGTGACAATGTGGCACAGGGTATTGTCAGCTATGCCAGCAAGAATCGTAAGCAACTTCCCCGGGTCTTCACCAGGATTTCCAGCTTCCTACCCTGGATCCGCAAAACTATGAAGCTCATGGCTTAGCTAGACCACTGCCACTTGCTTGGGGTCACAGTCCCCGCTTGTGGGAACAGTTTCCTGATTCTTAATAAAGAGCATCTCCCAGGGGGCATCTGTGCTCTCCTGCTTCCTTGAATATTTCTCTGATCACCAGTGTGTTCATTCCCCCCCCCCCCTTTTTTATCTTCCTGCTCACTCAAAATTCCATTTGCTTTCATCAGGGAAATTGAGGAAATCATTATTGAAATCTGAATAGCCAAGGCAATTCTGAGGATAAAGGATGGAGGTGATATGCTCCCAACTTCAAATATTTTTGGTATGGGTTCCACTAAGTTTGTATATTTCTTTGGGAAAGCTGGCCATTTTTACAATGTTAGTGCTTGTTTCATGATCCAGGAAGGATTTTCTTCCATTTATTTGTGTTTGGTTTTTTTTTAATTAAAGTATCTTTAAATTTTCATTGTTTATATTTTTCATCATTTTAATTAAGTTTATTCAACTATATATGTGATAATTATTGAAATAAAACCAGCAGTATTTATTATAAATTGTACAGTACAGCTAAACCAGGTGGAGAGAAATTTACAGTACTAAAAATATTACAAAAATTGACATTATCTGGCTGATTGTATAGCTTCAGATGTTAGACACTGAACAAAGCAATAAGATTTGAAGTAAGGGGCAGCAGAAATGAAATGAAATTACCATCAAACAGACAGTAGAGATATTAAACCTATTAAAGACTAATTATTTGGAAAGGCTAATAAAGGTGACAAACCTTCAAAGAAATTGATCAAGAAAAAAGAGAGAAGACAAATATTTACTATTTTTATAAACATTGCAGACATTAAAAGATAAGCCAAGAATATTTAAAAAAACTTTATGCGAATACACTTGAAATTTTAAACAAAATAGAACTGTTACTACCTACCCTTTACTCGGGAAGAAACTGAAAATTTACAAGTAATATGAGAACTATGAAAGAAATTGCATAAACAAACAAAATTTTTAAATAAGCAAACAAACTAGGTGATGTTAATTCTCTGAAATTCAAGGAAGGAAAAACTCTTAACCTATGGAGAAAGGAGGCGCACTACCGATATAATTTCATAAGGCTGATGGAACCCCCCCTCCAAGTAACAGAATGAGAAAGGAATATTCCAGTTTAATCATATTCATTACTCATAGACACCAACACCCTAACACAGCCTCAACTCTTTTAATTGGTCCATGATGTAACATGTACAGTGTTAATGCAACAACAACAAGAAGGAATGCAGATCTCCTTTTACCTTTGAGTAATTGATACAATTTGCCACAGAAAAAGATCTGAGAGAAATAATCAGAAAAGAAACAACAAAGAATTTGATAACATTAAACATCCAGTCAGGTTAATGAAGATAACCACTTGGCAGACCAAAGTTGGAAAACATTTTCTAAAATCTTATGAAGTGTCCATGAACTACAGAAACCTTTAGTGTCCACCCTCATCTAGTAAGGAAAACGAGGTTTCTATCTTGCTCATGAGAAAGCAAGAAAGCCCTCCTCTCCAGACTGCTGTTTGCAGAGGGTGATGCTGTTCTATTCCTCCCAACTCTCCCCTTTGAGCAGTCTGAGCCTGAAATGATCCCAACGGCACCCTATTGTGAAAGTCTATAGAGACTGAAGGGGGAGAAAGTGGAAAGGTGGGGGACAGCAGAGCTGGAGGTTGACAGCCCTGGAATAGGTTCCTTTTCTACCAGTTCCTGGGCCCCAGTGCTCTGACTGTGATATGTGTTCTGTGTCTGGGGCACTGGAACTTTCTTATGTAGGGGCACCATTGTGGCAAGAGTTCACACTCCGCCCATGCCCTGCTCAGGCACCATCAACTGTCCAGGTGTGTTAGCTCCTGGAGAAAGAATCTTGTGATGGTCCCTCACTGAGCTGAACAGTGAAGCCACTTTGGTTTCTTTTCCTTGTTTTGGGAAATCAGAATAAAAAAAAATTATGGGGACAGAGTGGGAATAGCTCAAGGATCTGTTTATTTCTGAAGGAAAACTGAGAAAGGAGAACTGATAGTCCCAGTCATTTCTGGGATATTATTCCCTGTGGATGACCCCTTCTTGGACCCAGGGAAAGTTTTTGCTTCAGTTCTTTCTGACCCCAAGGTCTGACTTACTAAGTCACCCCCTTATTTCCAGCTCAGGCCACTTTCCCGTGATGATAGCACCTGGTTTCTCTCTCTCTTTCTCACTATCTGTCTTCCTCTCTCCCTCCTCCAATTGACTCTCCATTGCACTAGCTGTTCCTCCATTTTTGGACATGGAGAACACAGCAACCGTCATGCACAGAATTTGGCTTCTTGAACAGCAAATTCCATCAGCCAACAGCTACAACCTCATGTCGGCGCTTCCACAGCTCAGTGAGTCAATCGTAGAAAGTTCCCATTCCTTCAGATATGTGCTACCACACCACGTGACAACCAAAGCACCCACAGTCCTCTGCTACACCCCAAAGGTAGCCCACATTGCTTCACTCCCACCTTTCCCTCAAATAGCCTCAATTCTACAGTCAGATTTCTAGGACTTCTTTGGCTTAGTTTAGTCTGGTTCTTTGTTTTCTTTTTTCTTTATATTTCACCACCTGGCATTTGTCTTTCTCCTTCTGCCTTATTTCACATGACATATATTTACTCCCTTTCCATTCATGTTGTTGGGAATGAAACATTTCATCTTTTTTTTTTTTTTTTTAAATAGCTGAGTAGCATTTCACTGTTTATATACATATACCCTTCTGAAAGGCCACTCATTTTTGGATTTCACATTCCCCAAATCCTTTCCTAAATAAAGTTAGCTCTTGCTTTGGCCAGAGACAATATGCTTTTCAAGCATCTCTCCCTTGTTTAGCAAGGAATAAATTCGGAGTTTTGTTTCAGGCGCTGGATGCTCTTGTCCTCTGGTGCCTCTTCTGGTTCTGGAGAGTCCCGTGTGCTGGCTCAGCCACTCACCTTTCTCCTGACAGCTGCTGTGAAACAGTGAGCAGCAGTGGTGACAGATCATTCTGAATTGCTGCTGTTTTGGTCTCAACTCTTTTTCCTCACTCTTGCTGCCATGGGCTTGCACCTTCCCCTTCAAAATAAATTACTGGCCCCAGAATCCTTGCTTCAGGCTCTGTGCTCTAGGTTAGGACAGAGTGGGAAAGTATAATTTTTGGAATTTCTACCTATTTCAGGCTGAAAGTTAAAACTCAGAGGAAGTCTTCTCATAAATTTGAAAGAAGATAGCCTTGTGGATGTCCTTTCATTTAAATCATTTCTTACTGTGGTATTATCCCCTCCTGGTAATACTTGCTATTTCTTGCCCCCATTTACAAACATGTATTTTGGAAGACCTTTTTTTTACTTCTTTTTACAATGAGTTTCCGGGGAGCTAACCTGGAATGTCACTGAAGTACTTACTACTGGTAGAATGAAGCAGCATTATAGCCTCAGCAGCAGCAGCCTGAAAGTCTCAAGCCCACATGGGCAGCAGCATCTCTTGTGCTTTCTAGAAGCAAAGCTCACATGAAATGTCTTTATTGGTAGTACATTAGTCTCAAAGAAAGAGTCCTTCACAGTGACCAGGAAAAACTGCTGGTTCTAAAGAGGTTGTATTTCCCTTCACTTTTACACATACTTCATGCTTCCTGTTTGCATCCTGTCAAACCAGACAGTGACAGAAAGCAGCAAGAAATAACTGAGCAAGCAAGACAGCCTACCTCAGTGACAGCCTGGGGGGAAGGGCACACGTAGAGCCACAGAGCTGACTTCCCTGCTGCAGGTAATGATGGGGATGATAAAACATGATAAGAAATAGAAAAAAGTCTTGGGGTGAATTTGGAGTAATCAGGAGAGGAGCAATGAGAAACAGCTGGAAGCTCATAGTTACTTAGCAAATATCAGAAGACTGTGGAAATTGGTGACAAGAGAGTGACTTTCCAGGAGGCTCTCAGCATCTCCCAGGAACCAGGCTTGGAGGAATCTTTGAGAATTCACTCATGTTTCCAAGGGCATTTCTGCACTTTTTCTTAATCTGTTTAACGGAACTCATCTCTTAGTCTTCCTGTCTCTGTACAAACTATTTCATCTGTGACCTCATCCCCTTTGCTGTTTGGGGTTACTTTTAGGTGGGGTGTTGGGTATCCCCTTCCTGCACATCAGACCTTCCATCTTTGAGGTTCCTTCCTGAGAACATGGCATGCTAAGCATGGGACCAGCTGTGCATGGTCAGTGCTGCCCTTTGTATGAAGTACGAATTCTCATCTCTAGGATTCCACCATTCTTCCCGGTTTCCATTATTACACCACATGCACACCTAATACTTCACATCGGCGCTATCATCTGACGTCTTGCTTCCAACCCAAACTCTGGCCAGACTGAGTGAAGGAGAGGGCACTTGATCTGCTGAGGGAAACCTCTAGCTGACAGAAAACAGGAGGACTATGGGGGTACAGAGGGAGCACCAGTGATAGCCCTTTGCCCTGGCACCTCAATGGAATATAGACATTCCAACATCCCTGGTCAGTCACAATATAACATTGACACTCCCTCCCTCACTCTGTTTCTAATATGAAATACAAGAATCTGTTGGAAATGTGTCATTCAAGAAATGCAACATGCCTGGGGGATGAGTTAAGGTTGGGAATACAATTGGATTAGTCCATAATAACCACAAACTTACAATTAACTAAAGCTACAACCACAGTTGCCCCTGGAGGGTTTACTGTGTTGAAATAGCCCTTGACTCCTCACAGTCATTATAGTCACAGTGAGAGACTCAGAAACAGAAGATCACTTCACATCTGGAACTTGAGATGACATGCTACTTCCTGCATATCTTGAGCTGGTGGGGGAGCCACAACCCAGGAACACAGAGAACCCACATCTCAGAGCAGGAATTTTATGTAACAGATGGAGATAGACCCTAGTGTGGGTGGGTCTCCCCTTCAAAACCAGGCATCTGCTTTCTCTAAACAAGCACTCAGCAGAGCCCTGTGGTCAGTGGTGAGCAGTGCAACTGCTTACCTTTCTGATCTTGAGGAGTGAGCTGCACATCTGCCAGTGTACACTTGCATGCGTGGTGATGACTGGTGGCAAGTACGCTGAAGAGATGAGATGCTAGAAGACCATGGAGGTTCAGTTGCCTTCTTTGGGGGTCAGGTACGGAACTTCCTGAGGAAGGGCTATTTGTTCTTTACACAAATGACCGCAGGTGAGAAGTGACCTCTGATCCCTGATGTCCTAGGAATTACCTAGAGGGGGTCCCACAACCGGAGAATCTGAGTACCCAAGCATTATGAACATTATGAGAAATAAAGCCACTAAAACATAATTTTTCATCAGAAAATATGTGAAATTCAGCTATTATGGGGGATATGGATACACTGGATTCTTCACAAACTTAAATCTTCTGCTAACCAAAGGCTCTATAAGAATGCCAAAAACTGCCGTGGGGTGGGTGACAATATTTACAATTGTCTGCTGAGATACTAAAGTTAATGGATTATATAAAAACTCTTTAAAATCGTTAATAGAAAGCAACTCAAATGAGTGGTTTTTTTGTTTGTTTGTTTGTAATTATATAGATAATGTTGTTTGCACTTCTGTTGCCTGGATGGTTAGCTTCACCTCCTGCAGTGGGTCTGGGAATTCTCTCTGCTCGTCTTTACCCCAGCCGGCCACACTGCACACCTGCCCTGGCTTCACCTGGGTCTTGTCTCTGTGGGCAGGCTGAGGGGCTTCACAGCTGAGCTCATATTGGACTTCCTTGCCAGCTGAGTGGGGAGAAGGGAGTATTCATGTTATCTGTGGGCTTGGACACCCTTGTGGGGTGATGCTGTCTTATCCTCCCCTTAGTCAGTAGCATAGTTCATGCAGCCAGAGGAGCAGGAGGGAGGGTCAGGCCTCAGTAGCATGGGAAGCCATGTGCATCCCAAGAGCAGGATCAGCAGCAGGGGGTTTCCTCACCTGCAGCAACATGATGTCATTTGCGACGTTCTTGGGACTATAGTCTGGGTGTGGGCTGGCTCTCTTGCCTGGATGAGCTGCTGGGTCTTCTGCTTGGTGACGTTGTGAGCCCCCAGGGTGACTGTGATTGAGCTGCTCACAGAGCAGATAGGAAGGGAGAGTCACAGGAGAAAAAGCCCAGGAGTCTAGTGGGACAGGACAGGCAGAGCAGCAGCTGAGGGGGAACGGAGCTGACAGATGTGTTCCCAGCTGAGTGATTCTGTACCCTGCTTCTCAATCACACAGAGGTGCTTCGGATAATAGAGTTGACCCTTGGGGAACATGGGGGTTCAGACACCGATCACCCAGGAAGCTGAAAAGCCACGTGCACTGTATATGGACCCTCTAGAGAAGCAGGTTCTGCATCGGGGAGTCAATTAAATGACATGAGCACTGGCTGGTTCCCTGAACATGGAATCTGTGGATTTGCCCTGTAAATGCCCTGAACAGTTCAAACTGGTGCTGTTCGATGGGCAAGCCTGTTATGAAATCTCTCCAAGATGCATTTGACCCACGATCCACGCTTTCATTCCCCACCACAGATATTTGGTTGGCACAACCCCTCTCCACATGACTGTCTCCCTCTGACCATCACCTCTGACCATCAACACAAAGCTGCCTGTTCTGCTTCCCAGATGTGTGTGGCCTCAGTCATGCTTTCAATGATCAAGGTTCAGCTTCAGGCACTGGGGGTCCCTGGGTCTTCAGCCTCCTAAGAGAGGACAGGGTTTCTGCAGTGTTCTCAAGAGTTGAGTGTGCAGCTGCCTCTCACTTTAGGCAGCAGCGAGCACCTGTCAGGACAAAGTCCCTCTGCACCATGGTGCCTATTCACTGACTTATCTCCCCCTTGTTCGGAACCCACACAAAAGCTATGTAGGAGCCAGAGATGGGCTCATGCCTGGATGACCTCCTTTGAGGGAAAAGCCTGGATGATGGGCTTTGAGCGCTGCAGTGGCCAGGAGCAAGTCTTTGCAGGACAGTGGCTGAGGTGGGTGCACAGTGCCTGCTACAGCAGGGGAGACCTCCAAGTTCTCAAGGGGCACAATAGCCTTTGCTGAACTTCAAGTCTCAGAATGCCCCTCTGTGAGCGAGGGCCTGGGGAACAGTGTTTAATCTTTCTTTTCCGAACACATGTGGAGGAGAGGAGCTGTCTTCAAGATGGCGGCCTCACCCCAGGGCCTTATGCAGGATTTCCTTGCTGCCTTCTTTCTCAGTGAGTCTCCCCCAAACCTCTGATCCCCTAACTTCTGAACAGTGCCATTTTCTAACAATCCTCTCAGGAGCTTATGCAGTTGCATTTTCCGAAATCCTCATGGGGTGCTGTTAGGGCAAAAGGACTCATATGGCCCAGAGGGGTGGGCTGTCCTGTCTATGCCTGAATCACTCAGACTGGCTGGTTCTAGGAATTAGTGACATTCTCTTCCCCAAGGCACCAAGGACGCTCCAGTGTTACAGTTCCCACACTGGGGTCTAACACATTCTAGCTTCCCAGGGAACAGTTTTTAGTGGCATAAGACCTCCAATTAGTGCATGGCTTAGGTTTCATGGACTGTTCTGGTCGAATCTGACAGCACAAGGTTGAATCTGACATTGCCAAGGACAGTGGAGGCCCAAGGACCTGGAAGGAAAGTCAGGGGTGAAGGATGTGGGCCCAGGTTACAAGGGAGATTTGGGGCAGTCATTTAGCCACTTTTACTGTCCATCCCCTCTGGGGTCTCCTCCTTGCAGGTGGGTGGGGTGGAGGACCTGAGAAATTTATCAGATCCTTGAGCAGAGTCTGGACCATTCTTCTGCCTCAGCCTATTGTCTGAGGCACCCTGTTCTGGCTTGAATGGGAGGAACGAGTGCCTGTGTTTGTGCCTATACCCTTGACGCTGCCTCTCTTAGGACAGCCCACTGTCCAGGCAGTAGAGAGCTCCAAACCTGCTTACTCTGAGGGAACAGCCCTCCTTCCTGACACTGCATATTTTTAATGTGGGTCTGAGAGTTCAGAGAATTCATGAACATGAGTTGGACACTGGCCCTGACCATACAGGGCACAAGTCACTCCTAGGGCCTGGTGGTCCTAGGAGATGTGGTCAAGCCTCAGCTGTGTAATGGGCTCTCACTCATGCCAATCCAGAGGGGACAGAAGGAAGTTCAGCTTAAGCAGGAGCAGCTGCATCTCTCTGAGGATCTGCCCAGGCTCCCCAAGAGACATGGGGCTGCTGTTCCTGATGGTGGGGAGGTGAACCCCCATCTTGCTGAGCTGCTGGTGTTTCCTCCTTGCTCACACTGAGGCACCAAGGTGAGGGGGAGGGCGACTCAGTGACCTCACAGGCCTCCTGCACCCCAGAATCTCACTTTGGGCAGTGTCATTGCATGAGATGCTCAGGTGAGGTGTGAAAAGTGTGAAATGTGTCACCGTGTGTGCAGGCCCTGCTGAGTCACAGGCAAAAGTTCAGGAGAGACAAGAAAGTGAAGGCTGTGGTGTCTGTCAGTGCAGCCACAGGGGCCCCGGTTTGTGACCCCTTTAAAATTCTCAGGGCACTGTGAGTATTTAGCAGGCAAGATCTAAAGATCTGAGGGGTCTGGTACTGGTCCTAGAGAAGCTGGCTGTGCTGGAGCTGCCTGGAAGCCGGTGCTGAGAGGGATGGTGATAAGAACCAGGGGTCTCCTGGGCAGGTGAGATGGACACTGGGTTTGCCTGCGAGCAGTGGAACTGGACACCCCTTGGTAACTGCATCTTCTATCCTGCCACTATTCCAGCCTGTGTTTTTAGAAGATTCATATTTCCCTTTGAAAGTACAGAGGAGGGTGTTAATTGGGATGATTATTGACAGGAGGGTCTTTCCTAAGGAGGACAATGATTATACAGACTTGGCTGATGTTGTGTGAAAAGAAGAATATAAAAAATGGCAAAAAGTACACATTTTCTGAGACAAAGAGAACTTTTATTCACTCACAGGTTTGAACAAGATCTGGAGTTGGTCGTCTTTGGCCTGAGACAAATCACCTTTCGGTACTCAAAGTGTTCTTGATGGGCGGTGTTTAGGACATGTGGCATCCTGTGGGCTGGTGGGGCTTCTCCCCCAGGTCACTGTGGCTGAGATTGGGCAGGGCTCCCCAAGAGACATGGGGCTGCTGCTCCTGATGGTGGGGAGGTGAACCCCCATCTTGCTGAGCATCATGGGATCAACATCTTGCCTTCGACTGTCTGAGGTCCTGCACTCAGCAGTCCACAAGTCAGCCTTCCAGCATGTTCATGCTTATGTAACTTTTAAAAAGCCAATCCTCAAATTAGTGTTGGGCATCACATTATTTCTAAGGTTTTACTTGTATAGGAATATTATAAGGAATTTCAAATTTTTGGGTTGGTTCGTGCAAGATCAAAGATTTTTTTTTAATTTGAAGAACTTTATGGCCAAGGTATGAAAATGCCCTTTTCTCAAAGTCTGTACTAAGTGTGAACATGGACATTTTTGTAAATGTCTCCTAATCTGTTACAAAAATATTATTTAATTTGGAATGATTGGTTACTAAGCTTTTAGTCTTTTCCAAGTATTTATTAGTTTTTTATGACTTGCCTATGAATGATCTTAGCTTGGGTTTTAGTTCTTGAGTTTAGCCTGTATATTCCTTATTAGTCAAATGGATTCTCAGTCTGGTTTTCTCTAACGATAAATAATGTGGACATTCAAGGCTGCACAATACAAAATGTAAATATGACATCTTCTGTCATTTATCTAATTTAAACACTAATGTTGATTCAAATTTGGGGTGTTTTATGAACAGCGGCGCCATGACTAGCTTCATGAATATGTTAGTTCCATTTACCACACTGGAGACCTAACTAAGGAAAGAATCATCAAATTAAAATTCACAAGGTTAAGAGAGTAAGATCAGAAGAAACACATTTTTAAATCATATTAAGAAATAAGAATCACAAAAACAGCCCAGTCTTTGTGACACTACAGTCATTTTAAGGCAGCGGCTTTTCTTACTGGAGTGTCACAATCCACTTCCATTAGGTTAAGGGAACACTGGCCCATTAAGCGGGTCCACTGAGGTCATAGCTCCTCAAACCACTCTCCACCCCAGGATCCCGAGAAGCTCTTCTTAACTGAATTTCTGGGGTCTCAACGCTTCTGTTCTTTGATAGATTATTCTAAGGGCATCACTGTTTACTGCTTTGACCTGGAACTTATGTCCTGGCTGTGCACCCTACCTTTCCTGAGCTAGCATCAGAGCAAGCAAGCAGCTCTCATCTAGCCCGTGCTTCTGCTGGTCCTTTGACCTGCATTCCCTAGGGAACTGGGGAGGACATAGGCCAGTCTTATGTGAAAAGCAGCCTTGATTTACTCTCCCCTCTTACTTTTCAATGTGCTGGATTTTGCTTCTGGTGTCCGTGTGATTTACTGGCTTTTCTTTTTAGTGATGTTGTTTCTCTTTAGTTTATAGGTCTCATTTGTTTCAGTGTTTGTTTTCTTGAAGTGTATATGTTCTATCACATCCAACGCTGGTGGTGCCGCTCGGAGGATATGGGGCCCTAAATTCAGGCCGTTTGGGTCACAAGGGACTGTCTAGCACTTGGCATTTCCTGGTCTTTGGACCCAGGTCCATATCGTCTTCATGCAATATAAATATGAGCCTGCTGCCTCCCCTCACCTACGGCGGACAAGAGCTTGGACCAGCATAGATGGAAGTGCACTCCCTGGCCCTCCATATTCTTGGGGCTATTGTCTCCATTCCCAGAAGTTCCTGCCAGTCAGATAATTGTCCAGGAGGGGGTCTAGCCTGCCTCCCTTGGGTAAAAGCCCTCATTTTGAGGAGCATGCTAAGACACCAGCATCTGTTGGAAATGATGGGTAGACATCATGGCTTGATTAGCAATCATGATATATGTCACTTCTAAAGAGTAACAGAAGGTCAGGTAAGAATGGAGACTAGAGATGATGAGCTTTGATTAGAGGGAACACTTGCCCACCAACACGGTAGCCCTGCACACAACAGTCCTAGGTCACTGGACTTTGGCTTGTGCCAGATGATGTCCATCCGCGGAGACACTTCCCCACCTTTGCGCATTCCCTGCGAATTCGCCCGGCTTCCTTGGACTCATCCTTCTCCTGATGCTTAATAAACGTGAGGCTGCCCTTGAACTGGGACTGTACCACATCACCTGCCCTCTAGAGGCAGTCACAGCACGGTCCCTCTGGGCTTCTTATTGTTACACCCCCTTGCAGTTCTGAGTCATCTTTTCTCATCTTGTGCGGCCCCAGGGCTGTGGCCCTGCGAGGCTGCAGATGGAAACTGCGGGTCCTGAGGGTCCCCGAGTGTGTTCTGATCTGTACACCGCCCTCCTGCAACCAAACAAGGCCATGCATGCGAGACTGTAATACGGGTAAAATGGCAAAAATTTAATTATTCCCAACCCAGGATTTCTTGTGGATTCTAAACACAGGTCCATCAAGGTCAAACTGATATGCCCGGGGGAAGGAGAGGAGCCAGGGAATTTGTTATCTTGGTCAGTCCCTCAATGGCAGGAACAGAATCTGTGATGAGCCTGGCACAAAGATAGAGATTAAAGTTGCACCCACTGATGGATGACAAAGTAGTACTTTCCAGTCCAGCTGCCTTGGAGCCCTCTGGCTCCCAACTTGCCCCAAACCCAGACTGCCAACAGGTGGAGTCAGAGGTCCAGCCAGACTGAAAGGACTGAGGGTGTTGCGTACACAGGTGGTGGTGGCTGAGCCCTTTGGGGGGTGGAGGTGGGGTGAGAGTGGGGGTGGGGGTGACAGTTTGGGGTGGAGATGGCACTTAGTCTTGTTTAGGTGCAAGGTGGGTACTTGCTTCTCTGATAGGCATCTGGTGGGCTGCTGCTCAGTTCAGGTGAGGAAAAGCTGTATCAGAAAATTTCTGCATTCCTCCTGGATTTAGGAAGAGGAGAGGCTGACTCAAACCATAGCTGGCAGGAAGGGAAAGGAAGTGGTGGATTGGGGAATTAGACATAAACACATCAGGTGTAGGACAATCAGCCCTGGAAGTAGGAAGTTGACTAAACTCAGTGCTGGGCCAGGGGAGGGGAGAAAATTGGACCTTGGGTGAGAGCAAGAAGATTCCTAAGAACATCTAACCTGACCCTGGTTGTGGGATTTATGGTGGGCTTCTCCCCCGTGGGAGTCATTGTCTCCTGGTTAGGATTGTAAATTTTAAGAAGGCATGTGAGAATGGCCTTGATTACAATTTCCTTTCAGAAAGATACAGTGTAGGAGAAAGAAGAAAACAAGTTTTATTTTTCTTCTTTGTAATGTGATAACTCACAAGACTTTCCTGAAAGGCTGGAAATAAAATTGGAAAAAAAATATATATATATATATGCAGGCCTGGGGTCTGCAACCTTTGACTGGCCCAGTAGCGTGTGTGTTAAAGGAAGCTGAGGAGTTTGCAGATCTGAACTCAGTGTTGGAGTTTGTCTTATGGAGTTTGACTCAAATGTTTCCGGAGGGGCCCTGTAAGAGCCAGGCCTGAGAAGAAAATGCACTTTGCTGGTTCCTGTATTATGGAGCTTTCTTTCTATACCTGCAGGAGGACAAGGGGAAGACAGCATGGAGGAGTTGGAACATGCCAAAGGAGTACGCCAAAGAAAGGAGCTGAATTTCTGAGCACATGTAAATGAACTCTGAAGGACTGGACAAATAGTGAGGTTAACATAACTAGAGAACTGAAGGTTTTGGACAACCTGGGGGAAGGACTTTGGACAATGCTGAGAAACATTGTTGATAATGTTGAAATTGGAGTAATCGGAGTTTTTCTTATATTTTCTTTCTGTAGTAAATAAGAATTCACTTTGTTTAGTAATAAATTAGTCTGCACTCTAATGTCTTGTTCTGACTTGGAATTGGCTGGGGGTGGTAGAAAGAACCCACAAGTTTGAATGTGTTTAGGCTGTAGGAGAGGCAAAGGGTAAACTGAGGCAAGCTGGTGTAAGGTGAAAACTGCAGTTTCTAAGTTTTTATTTCCTGTAGCCTCTGGAGCTGGGAGCAGAGAACAGGCCACTGGCTGAAATCTACATAACAAAGGTGACAGGTCTGTGAAAGCATTTACCTGTGGGAGGTTAGGATTTGAATCAGCCTGGGAGAAGCAGGCAGAGGGTCTGAGTTTAAGTTAGAAAGCCATTTCACCCTAGAAGATGTTCGTCTACCTGGGAGAAGCAGGCAGGTGATCTGAGTTACAGAGTTAAAAGTCTCTTTTTCACCCGATAACAGGAAAAACCTGTCTCCATGGAGAGACAGGCCCTGGAAAACATAACTGATTTCTAGTGGCAGATCCTGGCCTCCTGGGTCTCTGGAGTTATTCTGCCTTCTTTGGCTGCTTCTCTGTCTGTGAAATTGTTCCGAGTGTTGGGGGTTTGATGATGATGGTTGGGTAGAGAAGTAAAGACTTTCTAAGGCCCAGAGAGGATCATTTTAGGATAATAATGAAACTTTCCTTTCATTATGAAAATTAGATACAGCCCTTGCACAGGGCTAGGCACTAGGGAGATGTGATTGAGAATCCAAAGCCAAACCATCCAAGGTGGGGTTAAAGCCTAGGAGGAGGGCTGGCAGAGAAAAGAGGAAGCAAAACCCAGAATTGACAGCAGAGGGCAGTCGGGAGCAGTGGCTGTGGCTGGAGACTATAGGTCTGAGACAAAGAAATAAGACTTCAGTCAGTCACTCCAGAGATTCCTTTATTATAGCCCTGAAACTCCACACCTCGTACCACTCATGCACCCATCACAGGAAAGATGATACACACAACCTCCCACCTACTACTGGGGATGCTTAAGTGTTCTCTTTATCCAGGGCAGGAAGTGTGAGACCTTGACGAAGATTTCTGGAGGTTTCCCATTGTTGCGTCCTAAGGAGAAAATACCCTGGACCACTTTGCTGCAAACAAGGGGGCTCCCGGAGTCTCCCTGTGGGCAGATGGAAGAAGGATTGAGCTGGCCTCCATGCTGCTCTGGGGGTGAGTAGGAGGCTGTGGGTGAGATCAGGACCAGGGCAGGGATCTATTCTGGCTCTGCCTGATCTTTCTGCTCCATCAAAACCACCTTCCTCTTCAATCCTCAGGGGAACTGATGACAACACTATGGATGGATGCTCTTTCCCTGCCCTCCACCCTAACCCACATGGGAGATGTGGACATGGGCACTCCCATAACCCAGGCCCCCCCAAGCTCCTCTCTCCCAGGGCCCATATCCACAGATGCTGGAAACCTGACCTTGAAACCGGCCTTCCTCTTCTCTGGGTCCCCTACACAGATCTGGGTGTCTCTGATATAATTTCTGGGGAAGGATGATTCACACTTCTCATCCTTCTGCAGAGTCAGCTCCACTTCCTGCAGTGTGGTTGCTAAGGTTGTCCAGCTTGTGCCTTCTCGCCCCCAGCCAGCTACCCTGCACATCTGCCCTGGCTTCACCAGGGCCTTGTCTCTGGGTAGGCTGAGAGTCTTCACAGCTGAGGTCATCTTGGCCTTTGTCACCAGCTGAGTGGGGAGAGGCAAGTATTCAGGTCATTCAATGACCTGTGGGCCTGGACACCCTTTTGGGGTGATGCTATCTTCTTTTCTCCTGAGTCAGTCAAGCTGTTCAAGCAGCAGAGGGGCAGAGGGAGGGTCAGGGGTCAGTAGGAGGGGGAGCCATGTGCACCCTAGGAGCAGGAGTAGCAAGGGAAGCCATGTGTATCCCCAAGAGCAGAAGCAGCAGGGGTTTCCTCACCTGCAGCAACATGATGTCATTATTCATGCTCTTAGGATTGTAGTCTGGGTGTGGGATAGCTCTCTTCACAGAGATGATCTGCTGGGTCTTCTCCTGCTTGGTGATGTTGTGAGCTCCCAGGGTGACTGTGATTGAGCTGCTCAGAGAGCAGAGAGGAAGGGGGAGTCACAGGAGAAAGAGCCCAGGAGTCTAGTGGGACAGGACAGGCAGAGCAGCAGCTGAAGGGGAATGGAGGTGACGGATGGGTCCCTAGATGGGTGACTCTGTACCCCTGATTCTCAATGACACTGAGGTGCTTTGGACAATAGAGTTGACCCTTGAGCACCATGGGGGTTTGGGACATGGATCACCCAGGAAGTTGAAAAGCCATGTGCACCATGTTGGACCCTCCAGAGATGCAGGTTCTGCATCTGGGGAGTCAACTAACACACATCAGCACGGGCTGATTACCTGAACACAGAATCTGTGGACCTGCTACGTAAATGTCCTGAGTTGTTGAATCTTGTGCTGTTCGAGGGGCAAATCTGTCGTAAATCTCTCCAAGTTGGATTTTCACCCTGGATGCATGCTTTCGTGCCCCACAATGGCTATTTGGTTGGCTCAGCCCCTCTTCCTGCAACCGTCTCCCTCTGACCATCAGCTATGACCATCAACACAAAGCTGCCTGTCCTACTTCTCAGATGTGTGTGGCCCAACATGCTCTCCATGCTCCCTCTGGGCTTCCTGCAAGGGTCAGCTGCAGTCACTGGGGTCTCCTTGGTGCTTCAGCCTACTGGGAGAGGACAGGTTCCTGCAAGGGTCTCAGAAGCTGTGCGTTTGGTTGTCCCTCACCTTCCCCAGCAGTGAGCAGCGGTCAGGACAAAGTCCCTCTGCACCAGGACACCTGCACACCGACTCTTCCCCTCCTTGTTCAGGACCCGCACAAATGCCATGTAAGGGCGGGAGTGGGGCTTGACCTCCTGGCCCCCGATGATCTCCTCTGAAAGAAAAGATAGAATGAAGGGTGACAGGGCATGTCTGTGACCAGGAGAAAGGCTTCGGGGGTGGGGGATCAGTTTTGTGAGAGTGGAGGAGACCTCCAAGTTCTTAAGGGGCACTTTGCAGAACTTCAAGTCTCAGAATGACCCTCTGTTATTGTGGTTAGGGAACAGTGCTTCATCTCTGGCTTCTCCCAGGCAAATGAACTGTCTTCAAGTTCGTGGTATCCGAGGGTCTCATGCGGGGGCTCCCCTGCTGCCTTCTTTCTCTGGAGCCTCCCTGAGACCTCTGATCCCCTAACAACTAAATTCGTGTCATTTTCTTTTTCATTTTTTTTTGCATTATTACCATTAAAAAAATAATTTACATATATATATATCATATCTTTGTATTCCCTGGGGTTCACCCACTACCTCCCCTTCCTAAACTCTCCCACTAATCCCCATACCCCCGGTTGTATACTTTGGTTGTTAGCTTGTCTTTATTTTGCCTCCTGGTCTTTTGCTTGCTTTTCTTATATCCCATATATTAGTGAAACCATTTGGTTTCTGTCCTTTTCTTTCCAACTTGTTTCTGCTACTGTGATTTAGTCCAGGTTCATCCATGTTATCTCAAATCCATCTAATTCATCATTTTTAAGTGAGGAGTAATAGTCCATCGTGTAGATGTACCACATCTAATAATCCTCTCAGGAGCTTATGCAGTTGGATTTTCCAAAATCCTCATATTCTGCTTTTAGGCAAAAAAGGACACTCACTCCCCAAAGGAGCACAGCATGTGTCTTCCAGTCCAAAGGCCAGCTGGCCTACCACTTTGTTGCCAGGGCCAGATAATTTCTGGCAGCTTCAGGAGGCCTGTTTGGGATTTAGAACTAGTCCCCCCCCCCCACTTTAGAAGAGGGAATAGAAGAGTTCCAATTAGTCCAGGGATATGGTGGAGGGGAGGGGGGCAATGGGGGCAAGGTATACATAATTAAGAGTAATCCAACCAAGAAAGGAAAAAAACTCAAAAACCCTCTTACCCCACGACCAATGCAGTTTTCCCCCCACGGGGATGAGAGGGCCAGTGCTCCTGTGAGGCTGTCCTGTCGCTGCCTGAACTCTCTGGGACTGGCTCATTCTGGGGCTTTGTGACTTACTTTTCTCCAAGACACCAAGGACCCTCTGGTGTCACGATTCCCCACTCAGGGGTCTAACACAATCTAGCTTCCCAGGCACAAAGACCTCTGACTAGCTTTTGACTTATGTTTGTGGACCGTGCTGGTCAGCTCTAACAGCACAGGGGTGAGGATGCTGCCAAGGACTGTGGAGCCCCAAACCCTAGGAGGGCTGGAAGGGGAAGGTTGGAAGACCTGGGTTCAAGCCACAAGGGAGATTGTGGGCAGTCATTTAGCCACTTCTGAGGTCCACCCAGCCTGGGGTCTCCTCCCAGCATGAGGGTGGTTGGAGGGTCTGAGAAAGTTAAGTGATCCATGAGCTGGGTCTCGACGACTCCTCTGACTCGGCCTGTTGTCTAGGCACCCAGTCCTGGTTTGGCTGTGAGGACCCAAGTGCCTTGTGTTTGTGGCTGCGCCCTTGGCTGCCAGCTCTCTATGGACAGCCCACTGTCCAGGCAGTAGAGAGAGCCCCACACCTGCTCACTGAGGGAACAGCCCTCCATCCTGCCACCCTGAGTGTCTAGGCAGCTAATGTGGGTCTAGGGGTTCAGAGAGTTCATGGGTCCAAGTTGGGCAAAGCCCCTAACTGTGCTGGGCATGGGTCGGCAGACTTGGGGGTCCTAAGAGGGGTGGTCAAGCTTCAGCTGTTAGACCAGTCACTCACCTGTGCCAGCCCTGGTGGGCAGAAGGAAGGTCAGCAGGAGCAGGAGCAGCTGCATCTCTCTGAGGATCTGCCCAGGTCGAGCTGCTGGTGTTTCCTCCTTGCTCACACTGAGCACCAAGGTGAGGGGGAGGGCAAGTCAGTGACCTCACAGGCCTCCTGCACCCCAGAGCTTCACTTTGGGAGGGTGTTATTGAAATTGGTCAAACAGAGTAAAATTCTCTAACAAAAAAAGCCACAGGAAAATATGTGGCATTTTGTAAATGCGCTTCCACCTCCCAGCTTCTTACCAGATACGTGTCACCCGCACGCACAGCAGCAGTAGCTAAAGTCACAAATCACTTAAACAACAGGGTTTTGTTTACAAGGAAAATTAATCAAGAAAATGAAAAGTCCTTAAGCCACAGGTGACCGTTATTTTACCCCAAATACCATTTAGTCTGAAAGTCACAACACATGTCCAAGACGGCGGCCCTCCAAACCTGCAGGCACCCTGCAATGTCCAGTCCTTCTCCAGCATCTTCTCTTTGCTTCTCACTCCGAGGCTTCCTTCAGGTTCTTCAAACTTTTCCAACAAATACCAACGCAAAGTCAGTTTTCCAAATCCCTGGCTATCACCAGGTACCAGCCATGCCACCTTGCTGTGGAACCAAGCATTTCCTTTACCAGGTCTGCCTTTGGCAGCATCTGACCAAATTCAGCAGGCCTGCCCTCAGCAGTTCCTGGTCACCCCCGGCCTGCCATTCTGCCATCTGACTCCACACCAGCTACTTCTCTGCCAGCCACTCTCCCACCATGGCAACTTGCCACCAACAGCTCAATCTTTTAGGGGGCTTTCCCCGACCAGGCCTCATGGGTCTGTTCTATCAGTCCATCATTCTTGTCTTCACCCTCCTAGATCTGGCCCCTTTTTTAATGCATCCTCTGGCACTTCATGCTTCTTGTCCCAGGTCTATTTCTCAGATCCCACCCAGCGGGCTTATGGCACGCAATTCTATTTTCAATTGCATTATTACCCCTGTATATTACAGTAGGTGCTCGGGTGAGGTGTGAACGGAGTGAAATGTGTCACCGTATGTGCAGGTCTTGCTGAGTCACAGGCGAAAACTCGGGAGAGGAAAGAAAAGAAGGCTGTGGTGGCAGCCAACAGAGGCACAGGGTCCCTGGCTCGTGGACCCTTTTCCATTCTCAGGTTGCTGTGATGAGTGTTTAGCAGGCAAGTTCCATGGATCTGAGGGGACTGGCTCCTGCCTTGGAGAGGCTGACTGTGCTGGAGCAGCTGGGAAGCTGGTGCTGAGAGGGCCTGGTGGTAAGGACCAGGGGTCTCAAGGGTGGGTGAAATGGACATGGGTTTGCCTGAGAGCAACAGAACTGGGCACCCTATCGTAAGCCCATCTCTGGTCTAGCCACCACTCCATCCCGTGTTTTTAAAGGTTCATGTTTCCAACTGGAAAGACTCATATTAGCAGAAATAAGTCAAAAAGAAAAAGAGAAATACAGGGTGATCTCACTTATATGATGGATATAGGGAAAAACAAACAAATGAATGAGAAAAAATAAAAATAACCAATGGGACTTAACAATGGAGTGAGAGAGGAGGAGGGGGAAGAAGGCGGGGGGGAGGCGAAGGCCACAAAAGAGCAGGATGGTTAGCAGGTGTTAGTGAAGTGGGAAAGCCCCGGGGTACACAATAATGTAATAATGTAATATAAATATAAATGCACATATATATGCAAATTAAAAAAATTTAAATTAAAAAAAAAGAACAAGCATCACAGAGATAGTTGACATTCTTTGTGGATAGCTCTTCTATCCTATTCCCCATTTACATTCCTAGAAATAATAATCAGTACACTGGATCTGATGTTTGCCTTGTCAGTGGTATTTGAAACTTTTAAATCATACATCAGTAAATACTATATTATTTTGCATGGCTCTAATTTTGTAATTATGGTATTATAATATGTATACCTATCTATGTAACTTGTTTTCTTCCCACAAAATTTTTTTTAATTATTAAAAAAAATTCATATTTCCCTTTTAAAATATAAATGGGGGTGGTGTAGGAGTGATTATTGATGGGAGAGCCATTCCTTAGAGAACAATTACTATACAGACTTGGCTGATGTTGTGTGAAAATAAGAAAATTAAAAATTGACAAAAATATAAATGTTCTGACAAAAAGAGCTTCTCTTTGCCCACAGGTATGAGCAAGAGTCTGGACTTGGTAGCCATTGGGCTGATCACAATTAAATCCTTGAAGTGTTCTTAATGGTTGGTGTTTAGATCTGCTGGGCTGAGGGGCCTGTCCCCCAAATCATAGTGCCTGTGAGTGAATTTTGCTCCACTGGAGAAAAGGAGCTGCTATTGCCTAATTTTGGGAGATGAACCCCTGTTTGCTGACCGTCACGGGAGCAAGGTCCTGGCTGTCCAGAGACCATGACACTGAGGTCCTTGACTTTGTAGGGTCATCAGTACTAAGCAACCCATCGTTGATACAGAAAGGGAGTGATGGTGGCCTCCTGAGGACTGACAAGACAACCCCACTTCTGGTACAGAAGCAGCATCTCTTGAAGACACAGGAACAGAGTGGGAGGAGACTTGGAAGCAGGAATGATGAGGACCTCTGGGTCATCTCAGCGATTTCGTGTTTTTATTGATACATTTTGTACTTAATGATCACAACTATGCGGACTGTGTATTACTTGTATTCCCTGAATTTATTTTCCCATGTGCTAAGCCCTCTTATCAATGGCATTCTTCTCTTTTTCAACCCAATGTTCTAAGGTGGATGTTTTATAATGAGATCACATTTTTTAATACATTCTTATAGAGAAAGCGTTAGAGGTTGTTGAAAAATAGAAGGTAAATTTACTCATTAGCTCTAAGCACTAGGGCCATTTGGGAAGCAAAGGAGGAAACAATGATTTCCCTCTAGAAATGAAAGTGAAATTCTTCCTGGCAGGATCCCTGCCTGCCCCACATACTGCCCAGGGCTGCTCCAGCCTTTGTCCCAGAGAAGACAGGCGGATCAGTCCCTGGGTGATTCAGTCTTGTCCTTGCTGTTCATTGTACTTCAATGCTTCTTTTATCCAGGATAGGTAGCTTGAGATCCTGGTGTAAACACGTGGAGGGCTCCTATTCTCACGCCCAAAGGAGGACATACCATGAGCCTCCTCATTGCACACCAAGGGGCCACCACCATCCCCCTGTGGGAATATGGAAATAGAATCAGTTGTGACTTCACACTGCCCCAGGGGTGAGGGTATCTGTTTATGGGCGGTGGACGAGATCAGGCCTGGGGCAGATGCCAGGGATCTCACTGGCTCTGACCATCCTGTGCCTGTGAGCAGCTGAGCAGCAATCTCCCAGCCCCCAAGATATCCAGGATCAGAGATGCAGGGCTGGGAAGGCTGAATCAACAAGGATCTGGCTACTTCCCACTGCCCTGGGCTCCTCAGAGCCTGGCAGTACCTACAATGGGGCATGAACGATGCTGGTGATCTCACCACAGAAGAAGTCTTCTTCAATGCCGGGTTGCCCACACACATATGTGAGGTGCTGTTGTATACATCTGCATAGCGTGAGAGGCATTCCTCATCCTTTTGGACTTCGAGATCTACCTCGTGCAGTTTGGTTGGCTTAACGGTGGCGTCGACAGCGAGGTTGCCCCAGCCGGCCATGCTGCACACTGTACCTGGTGTCACCAGTGTGTTGCTGGTGGGCAGTTTGAGGGGCTTCACGTAGTCATTCAGGATGGCCTTGGAACTCAGCTGGTGGAGAGAGATGGAAAGGAACCCTTCTCTACTACTGGCCCATAACACTGCAGGCATAATTCACGGGTTGCCTTCTTCACAGTGCTAGGACAGTGAAGGGAGTGGATGGGCTGAGGCCATAGGTATGGAAACACCCAGGATGAAATTGTGAGGAGTCAGTGAAGAGATTTTCTACCTGCAGCAACATGATGTCATCCTCCCAGCCTGAAAAGTAATAGTTGGGGTGGAGGATGGCTCTTTGCACAGGGATGACCTGCTGGCTTTCCTCCTGCTTGGAGATATCGTGGGCCCCCAGGGTCACCAGAAGAGAGCTGTACAGAGAGCAGAGAGGGACAAGAGTCTTAGCAGAAGGACCAGGCACAGGCAGGGGTGGTGGGCTGGGCTGGGAGTTGGGAGCCAATATGGGGTGTGTTCCTGGGGGAGCATCTCTTTGCTCTGTGCTTTTGGCAGCCTTAGGTCCTGAAGTAGATTTATGGTGCTCAGTCCCTCACACAGTCTGATGGTCTAGACAAACTATAACTTTGTCAAACTTGGACTTTGGGCTCCTGGTCACAACCTTCACCTCTGTGGTGCTACCTTTGATCAGTTCCTTCTGTGCAGGCTGTGTGGGCTAACCTATCTCTCTCTCCAAGGCATACCTGTCCTTTGATGAACCTACTTTTTATTAGGTGGTCCAGGTCCTCAACCCCTAAAGAAGGCATCCAGATAAGTGTGGGACCCAGTTGATGCACCTTACCTCTCCCAGCAGTGACCTGCCGTCAGCACAAAGTCCTCACTGATTAGGAGTCCCCCACAGGTAGACAGCGAATTGTTCTTTAGAATAAATGCCATGTAGGGACGAGAATGAGGTTGGGCCTCATGGTCATCGGTGATTTTTGCTGAAAGAAAATTCTCTCGTTTGCTGTGCTCATGGGGCCAGAAGAAGTTTGTGGTATTTAGAACATGAGCTAAGAGGTTGAATGAGTTTGATCTTTCTCTGGTACAGCCTGGTCCACGGTCAGGTGCCTGGCGATATATCTCCCAGCTTACCTTGGGTGGGGGGGTGGGTTAGCGCAAAGCTGGTGGGTTCTGAGCAGCAGGGAGGTACCCCTCAGCCCCGCATCCCCACATACACCGTCCACCCCCACATGCACAATTTGAAGTCACAGTCTCACTCTGATTGCAAATTACTGTTGAGACTAAATCATCCATTTGCATATCTAAGGGGGTGCTGCCAACTCTTGGATCACCTGGGTCTTGACTTTACTGGAAATGATATATTTGGAGAATGGGGTGGAGACTAACAGTTGATTAAGATACTGGTGGAAAAAATTGTAGGCCTCATTTCAATTCTAGAAACCAGCCCGTTCTCCAAACTATCCTGGTGGAAGCATTGCATTTCCCTTCGCCAACTCCAGACCTTCTTCTAGGTGCAGCGCTAAAGAATCAGTCTCCAGACAACAAGGTAGTCCTGGGGGGAATGTGCCCACCTGTACTATGGAGGACAGCCTTCTTCCCTCCATTCCTTCTGAGTTATAATCAAATGCCAGAATTGCTGGTTTGGGGGGAGATGGTGCTTGAGGATAGGCAGTTCCTGGGAGTGAACCAGAGTCAGTATATATGTGCAAACAGCAGCTGTACCCGTGGGGTGGGCTTCCGTAGGTGGGGACTATCACTTACCTGCCTCCAGTCGACGGCATAGAAGACAGGTCAGCAGGAGTAGGAAGGGCCGCATCTCTCCAGGGAGGCTGTGCAGCTAGGCTGCTCTTGGAGCTTCTTCTTGGGCTTTCAAACCCCGCACTTTCCACCGAGCCTGTGCTCTTCAACGTCAGGCTCTTTCTGACTGTTACCTGCTACACACTGCACACCACTGGGTTACCAAGTCCAGGGAGCTGAGGGGAGCAGAACTGAGCAATCCCCACGTGAACTATATTATGCCTTGACCAGGGCTGACCACAGTAGCTGGAGCTGGAGCTTCTGTCAGTTCACAGCTCCCTGAGCCCCCTGGTGGTAGAGCCTACAGTACCTTCTTTTCCATGGCTCCCTTAGGTAGTTGGGGCTGCTTGTAGAGTGTTTCTGCCTGAGACCCAGGCATGTGAGGGAGGAGATTTAAGAGGGTCTCCTAGGTCATTTCTGCAGGGCGCATTCTGCTTTTCTGACAAGCAGATTCCCAAATTGAACCAGGCTGACTTGAAACAGTTTTTCCAGTTCCTAGAATTTGACATCATATGGCAACTATCCTACCACCTGTAGGGCTTATGAACTAGCGCCTCCCACCAGATTCAAAAGGAAGGGGGCACAGATGCTGCCTTCTGGCGGGGGCTCCTGTTCTATCCCATGAGAAGAACCTGTAGGGTGGGAGCCACCCAATGGGAGAAATGCAGTAAGTGTAGGAGCCCAGCACCTCAGCTGGCTGCCCTGGGTGTGTGAAGAGGTAGGCAGGCAGCTGGCACCACTCACCTGTCTGGGTCTCAGTCAAAGTCTATGTCCTAGTCTTGCCTCTACATAGGTGATGTCTGAATCTAGCACAACCAGCAACTCTCTGTGGTGCTGTCCTTCCTACTCCCACCTGGTATGGTATACCTGTTGTCACTGTGTCGGCCCATGCTCATAAATACAGTAGCAATGTTAGTCGTGACTTTCGGGATTGAATGAAGGTGAACTGTCAGAGTCTGCTTCTGTGACAGAACCCAATAATTTCTTCTGAAAGTGAACTGGCCTCTAAATGCTCTGTCTGGCCAACTAGCATGCTGTTCTGGAGCAGGCACACTTAGGTTTCACAAACTTATTTCTATCAATCTTCTCGTAGAGAGAAAGACCTCACCTTGATGCATGAAGTGCTGTCAGTTTTTCAGTTTGTCATATCACAGGCAATGCTGCTAATAATTGTCTCTTGTCTCTCTCAGGGTCCTTCTAAAGAGTGAACGGAAGTCTAAACGAATGTACCTCCCTTGAGGCACATCTCAACCCATCAGGCTGACTGCTGTGGCCCTTTCACACTCCTTCCTTGCTTGATGAGCCCATGGCCTGTATCTGCTCTAGTAACAGTTTAGCCAGAGATGTCTTCTTCTTATAGCTGCCCCAACCCCAGTGCTCCCCACTTCTACCAGTAGTTATAAGGAACACAAGACTTGGACTCTGTAGCATAGGAAAGGTGGAGTAATGGTTAACCTATACAAGGGTGTGATTGTCTAATGGGCCCTGGAAGAGCTTGGTTTTATCTGTCATGGTGTTTGGGGTGACCTTGTTTTACCTGCCCAGACAATTTTCAAGAAATGTACTAATTGTTCTGGTCTCGGGATCTTGCTGAGTGTGACTGCCCATTTTATCAAATCTTGTAGATGGGGTGGCTTCAGGTAGGAAAAGCAGATGACTACAGGTTAACATTAGATCATTCATGTAATGAAACATTGGCAGCCAGAGGCGCATACTCACATTTTCAGAACCCTAGTCAGTAGATTTGGTAAATAGCAGGATTGTGTCAATACCCTTTTGGAAACAAACATGAGAATTCTCATGTCATTCATTACAGGAAAAGACAAATTGATTTGGGTTGGGAGAGCCACAGGTATGCTGGAAAAAGTATTAGACAATCCAAGACATAGTTATAGAGCCCTAGAACTACTTAGATGTAACCTAGGAGGGCAGGCATACTGGGGACAAGAGCAAGTAGTGGTGTCAGTTTTGTGGGGCTCTCAGTAACCTAGGGTCATTCTCCCCTTCCTATGATGTTGGTTACTGTCCATAAGGGCTGTTTTGTATGGGTCGTGCAGGGCTTCTAGAGGGTAAATGAGTTATCAGGGTTTATTTTTACCCTTTCACCATTAACCTCTATGATGAGCACCTGTTTATTGAGTCCTCCCCCAGATTGCACACACCTGTCCCATTGGGTGCATGCACGTGTGTGGGCTCCCCTGGCCTGGGAGGAGAGATTAAAAGGGGGGCGTCAGCCTGGGTGTGGTGGGGAGAGAAGGCAGAGATAATGCCAAAAAGAGAAGAGCAGAGGGGGGATGTCAGAGAGAGAACCCAGAGAAAGACTGATGGTTCCTAGCCCCGGCCATGCCCCAGACCCCTATCGGCACTGCCTACCCTACCTGCTGTCATACAACTGGCCTAGACTTCCTGCCTGTTGCGCCTGTGTCTCTGGTTCCCTTAGAGATTTAGAGCCTGTGAAATCGACCAAGGGATCCGACATTGTGGTTATAACGGCTCTGTGCCGCACTGTTAGCAGAGTTGCTAACCTCTGGTGCCCTGGGAGGCATAGGCAGTGTCGTGACATGCACTCCACAAGCCCACACTTTTTTTTTTTTTTTTTTAATCTGAGACTAGGTCTTGCTTAGTTGCACAGGGAACCATGGATCCAAGCAATCTTTAGCCTCAGTCTCCCAGGTAGCTGGGATTACAGGCGCATGCCACCTTGCCCAGCTATTGTTTGAAAGTAGGTCTTGCTGTGTTGCCTCGGGTGGGTCTCCAACCCATGGATTCAAGCGATTCTTAGTCTCAGACTTCCTCCTTAGGCTGGGATTTAAGGCATGCACCACCACACCAGGCCTTGCAAGCCTACTTTATTTAGGCTACACACTGGTCACATCAGAGTTCTCTGGGAATGGCTACAGTATCCAAACCTTGTAAAATCTCAAACTTCATTTATGTCTCAGTGTGACAAAGACTGAGTATCATTTTGGTGGTATTCTATGAGCTCATAAAGGTAAAGATACTTGTTTAACCTCAGTTTTCTTCTCCAGCCCTATCCATTGCCCTGACTGGCCCTTTAAATTTACCTGCATTCCCATCACAAAAAAGCACATTAAGCTTCGTTGTCTGCAGAGCCAACACCTGCTGCTGTAGGGCTAGACCAGTGACCTGTAAGCCCACTTGGCTGCCAGTCACCGCAGCAGTCTGGCCTTGCTGACAGCCATATGGATCTGTGTCCTGTTCAGGGGGGGAGAGGAAATCCACCTGCTTCCCAGCAAAGTGAGGGTAAGTTGGGCCCTGGCTCTGATTTGGGAGTAAGAGAATGACAGCTCTCTTCAGGTGGGCTTTGGCCACAGAAAGAAGTGCTGGTTCCTTTACCTGTGATTTTCAGGCTTCCTGCAGCAGGAGATGGATGCCCACCTGTTTATCACTCACCTTGATGGCCCCTTTGTTTGCCCACCAATTTGTTTTAAAGGCAGGCTTACACTGTCTACCTGATTCTCCTACAAGCCCACACCACCACTGTAGGTGTGGGCATCTCTGAAGATCTTACTGGAGGCTGAAGCCCCACATGGTGACTAGGGTAGAGGGCAGAATTTAGCTCTGTTCCCTGCAGAAGCTGCTCAGCATGGACTCTGCAGTGGACTTCACTCTTAGTTCTTAGATAAATCTTGCAGTTCCCCAGAGAAGACAGAGCCCTTCCCTCAGCTGGGTCTGGTTATTGTAAACCCAGCATGACCCAGTGAACCATGTTAGTTCTTTGGTTCTTCATTCTGATTTTGTGTTGCCTGCTGTGAATGAGCTCTGTCATGTCAGATGGGTCCCTTTAAGATGCCTGGTCTTGCCTGAGGAGGAGTCAAGTGGTGACACTGTCATTCTGTTTCTGTCTGAAAAAGTTGCTACTTCAGCAGAGGTGTGCTGGAGGTGTGCTTCCAGGGTTGTTTTCTTTTTGACCTGTGGCTTCCCCCTTCCCCCTCAGGCACACAGACTATGTTTTTTACTGGAGTACTAGTCTGGCCTGGGGAGGTACAGCCCTCTCGCCCCAGGCTCCTGTCATGGGGAGAGGTAGGGCCTTCCCATTCATCTGCTCTGTGGCTATGCCATCCTCTGTCTTTCAAGGATTTCAAGTTGGTGTCCTACTTTCCCCTGCAACAGCTGCCATAATATTGGATCTTCCTGAACTTTAGTTGTTCTTTTTTTGCTGCTATCTTGAGTTCTGTGGCTTTTTCAGGGCACACAGCAATGGCCATAAAGCTGCAGTTGCTAACACTGTCCTTTCCCCTCTCCTTTCCTCCAGATTATTTTGAAAGAGCTGGATCATTCAGGTTAGAGATTTTGGAGCTCCCCACATTGCACATGGGCCCATAATGCTCTGTAAAAATGACTACCTTTCCCACAGTGGAGGTGGTTGACCACCTCCCCCAGGAAGAGGTTGGCTTCCTATCCTCCCAGTTTTGCCATCATGACCTCCCATGGCCCTTACTCTGCAGATCTGCGTGCTTCTCCTGGGATTCCTGATTGACTGCCATCGGTGTGGCTTTGGGAACAAATACATTTCTTCAAGCTCACAATTTGTAGCCAAAGAATGAAGCAGTCAGGTCTAATAATCACACTTACGGCTTACGAAAGTCAACTTACCTCTGGAGATCATCCACATGAGCCAGGGGACAGGACTTCTGTTGGAGATGCCCTTGGAATCTTCTATAACCTGCTTAGTGCCTGCCCATGTGATCATTCTTGCATAAGACTAATGACGTCAGGTGTGTAGGAGATGTTGTGTATCTTTGCATAGGGGATGGGTAGAATTGGGTATAGATCACAAGTACAGGTTAATAATACACAAGAGACAACAACGGGACATTGGCTACCTTCCCAATGGCAATGATCAGCCCTGGACCTAAGATGACCTTGAGCTAGATGAATCAACAAATGAGTGATACCGCAAGACAAAGGATTGGATGCCACGGACTAAGGCCGCATGCTCATAGTGCTGTGCTATATTTCTGAGCTATTTGTTGACTTTGCTGAATTAATTGTGTCAAGGATCTGTCTCCTCATTGAAAAGAGGTGAGAGTCATGGAATTGAAAATCTTGTTGGTTCTAAATATCTTGATTTTGATTCTCTTTGAATGTTGAACTAGTAAACTAAGACAACCTTAGTCAAAGAGGCAGAACACTTGTCAACAGTGAGTGGAGCCAAAGGTACCCAGAGTGGGAAGTCCATGTCTATGTGTGAGGACGCACCCACACCAGACTGCCTCTTGGTGGACACCTTCTTGTGGACACGACAGGAGCATCAGCATCTGTGCTGTGTAGCCTAGCGGAGGGTGTCAGGATATACATGAGGTCAGGGCTCAGCGCCCTGCAGGGAGTAGACTCCCATGGTGGTGAGGAGGATGTTTACACAAGGGTGGCTGGGCAGGTGGGATTGGCCCTCAAGTGGGGAGCCAGGGGCCTCCAAAGAGGGGCAGTCTATAAACTTGTCAGGGCAGAGTGAGAGGGTGAGGTGCACTGGCTGAAGGCGTTGCCTGGTGCAGTGTCAGAGACAGGGCAACTCCCATGCACTTAGGGGAAGATGGTGAATGGTTAGAAACCTCTGTGAAGATTAATCAAATGCATCAATATGTTGGCCTCATGGATCAGGTGAGTCACTGATGGTTAGAAGATAGTACTGATGGCACCTTTTAAATTTCCTGAGTTTGCCTGTTGGTTTGTGGTTATGCAAGAGTGTCCCTCTTTCTAGGAATTACACACTGAATTATTTGTGAAGTGATAGAACAGCAGCCAGGTCAGAAACTTGCCTCTCAGAGTTCTCTGTAGTGTACCGGCAACTTTTCTGAAAAGCTGAGATTATTTAAAACTTAAAAGCAATTTATTGCCTTCACATGTTCAAAGAGCAACTGGTTTGAAGATGTAATTGCAAAGGAAATCTGTTACAAGAGTGGTAAAAAAGAGACAAGATGTTTAAGAAAAACTTCACCAGAATTGGGAAAAACTTCCTAGAGGATACTTTAAAAAATATCTCCTAAAACCCCCAAAAAGACTTGAGAAATAGAGCAATGTTCTTATATTTTTGAAGTCTGGATCTACACCAAAATGGTGCCAATTCTTCCCATGCTAATATATAAATTCAATGTGGCTGATAAAATACTATTTTTTTCCTCCTGGTATCATGCACATTCTAGACAGTTTCTTAAATTCAAGTTGTAATAAACATAAAAGAATGATAAGGAAAATAATGACACAGAAAAAGAGTATAAGAGAAGATTAGTTTAATCAAATCTTAAAAATAGCTGATAAAATTTCTTTTTAAAATAAGTGTTGCTGATTCATGATTAGACAATTACCCCAAGGAAAGAGAAAAGAAAATTCCACAAATTTTGAAGTACATATGAAGTATAGTTTAAGAAGGTGGAATCTTCAATCATGAGGAAAAGATGGGCTTTTAATTAAATTATTGGAACAATGGCACAGCATTTGTTAAGAGATTAAATGGAGTTGTATCTCACATGAACCACCAGAATAAATTCCCTGAAAATAAGAGATGCCAAAGCACATTATAAAACCCGTGAATACTAGGAATAAACATGGTAGATGCCATTAGAAACAGAGTGTGGAGAACCTCTCTGGCAGGGGCTGTAAACCCAGAAACCCTAACAGAAAGAAATGAATCGATGAATTTTGATGATTTTAAAAAAGCAATTTTTAAAAATTTGTCAAAAATTACTGTAAGCAAAGCAAAAGATAGACAGAAATTTGGGGATAATACAGCACAAATGATGAGCAAATCAATCTCATATAAAGAACTCTAGAAACCCAGAAGTGGAAGGCCAGAAACCTTAGAGATGAACAAACCTGATAGTTGCTCATAAAATATCGTTAAAAAAAGAATGCAAAGCATGTCAACCTCTTCCATATCAAGAGGTCTGGGAATAGAGCTTGAACATGCTGCTGTGAAGGTCCCAGAGAGGTAGAAAAGTCTATGACATATCACACTCTCAGTGTGTTGGCTTCAGTGGTAGAGCCTGTGCTATGGCCTCTGGGTGTTCTCAGTGCTTGGCACATACTAGGTGCTCAGTGCCTATTTGCTTATCCGTGATGAAAAACGTTGTGCAGGAAGGAGCCCTTTCAAAGCAAAGGCTGATGAGCCACGGCGGCTGGCAGGGGGCTCAAGACTGAGTCCAGCAGTGACTTAGAGGGACAGACCAAGAGGGTCAGGCAGCTGAGTGGCAGACCAGTGGATCCTGAGCTTATGAAGGGGGGCCTTGGGCTGCAAGTGAGGGCCAGAGCCCACCTGCCCAGTGAGAGCCAGGCCGAGGGTACTGGAGAGACACCATGCCAGTTCCCCTCTGTGGACACTCTGGTGCCAGCACAGGTCTGGTCCCTCTGAGGGCCCCTCTGTGCCTGGGCAGGAGTTGGCTGGTTCAGTTTGCTCCAGACAGAGTCCTGTGGATCCTGATGGGAGGGTATGAAGCAGGGTTAGCTCAGACCAGCATGGTCTAGAGGGGACAGGAAGGGTGGACTGAGGTCTCCCAGGGGCAAGCAAGAATGGAGAAGTGCAGGGAGGAGACTGGATGCCAAGCTCAGAGCAGGCAATGAAGGGTGGGACAGGAAATCCAAACCAGGTGAGAATAAGAAGCTTCTTAGCAACTGTGGCCGAGGGCGGCTGGCTTCCCTGACTTAAAAGCAATGTCCTCCCCTCTGTGGTGGGAGGACATTGTCTGTACATTGTCCTGAGCTGCAGGGTCTGCCTGGTGACTAGGACACCTGGTGGTAGTGAGCCCTGCCCCCGCTATATAGCAGGGTTGGAGGTAAGCAGTGACCCCTGAGCCCCAGCACCAGAGAGGTTCATGTTTCCCTCTGCTGGTGCTCAGCCTCAGCCCTGGCAGAGGGTAACTCTTGAGAGACAAACTGTGCAAAAGAGGTTTTTGTGGGGCTTGGAGGGCTTGGGAAGTGGATGAGTAAACAGAGCACAGGCAATTACAACTGTTCAAATAGTCAGAGGGCAGGTGGAAGGTCAGACCTCAGTAGGGGGGGAAGACATGTACACCTCCAAGAGCAGGAACAGCAGGGGGTTTCTTCACCTGTAGCAAAATGATGTCCTTGGTGATGTTCTTAGGATTATAGTCTGGGTGTGGGATGGCTCTTTTCACATGGATGACCTGCTGGGTCTTCTCATGCTTCTTGATGTCATGGGCCCCCAGGGTGACTGTGATTGATCTGCACATATTGCAGAGAGGGAGAGGGTGTCACAGGAGAAACAGTTCAGGAACCTCGTAGGATAGGGCAAGCAGGGTAGGCCATATCTGAGGATGAAGAGAGGCAATGGGGGTTCAGGGTTCAGCAGTTGGGGGAATATCTAAGAGGTATTGGCAACTGCACCAATGGATCCCAGGGTTCCGTTGCCCCATGTGAAAATACAGTAGCCTGCATTCTGATGCAGAAGGAACTCCAGTCTACAACCAGCGGGAACTTTCTGGTATTACTCACCAGACATTGCTGAAACTTCCCTAGCCCTGTCCAATGAGTTCTACCTGGGATCTACCTGCACATTTCTCACCTTTGAGGATTCTTCTGGTTCATGTACTCCTAGGAGCTGGGGAGCTCACGGACTAATAAATAGGGCTTGCAGGAGGGTGGGCTGTGACTGCTCTTCACCTTCCATGACACTGAGCGGTTATCAACACAAAGTCCTTTCGTATCAGGAAACCACCACACTGCTTGGATTTAACTTCCAGGGATCTGTCACCATGCCACCTCTGAGATTTCTGATCTGAGATGAGTAGATATGCCATGTAGGGTCGGGAGTGCGGTCTAGCTTTATGTCCCCCCATGATCTACCCTATAAGAAATGTCCAGTCTGCATATGCACCCCTTGTGGCACACCTCCGCTGGTGGCTCAGGACAGCAGGGCATTTGGAAACTTAGGTGGGTGGGCATGGCTCAAGGTGCCTCAGCTTCCTCCTCTGCAGCTGCTCAGGCTTCCACCCACACTGGAGGTGAGCACTCTTGCTATAGGGACAGTGAGTGCTAGAGGTTCTGGAAAATTCCTCTTCTGGTTTTCCTTGTGTCAAGTGAGTTTCAAGGCCCCTGAGGGTAGTGCTGTCTCTGACAGTGCTGCCTTCTAGTGGCCAGCTCTGGGGTGTTGACCTGTACATGATGTCCAGCTGTTTCCTGGGGCCCTGACCCCTAGTGGTGCCCTTGGTCACTGGCTGTCCAAGGGTCTGAATGAGGATTGGAGTGGCGAGTGCTGGGGATTCTGAAAGCAGCGAAGTTTGGGTCTGCCAAACACTGGCTCATCCTTGAAAAAAGGGCAGCTGCTAGAGATCTGGCAAAGGAGGCAGAGTTGGAGAAGGGGGCTGAGGAGGCCTTGGGCTGAGCAAAGGGAAAGCAGTCTGGGACCAGGTCTGGGATTTCTTTCCCTGGCATATTTTAAGCGAGTCCCTGTCTCGTCCCAGACCTGGATCCAGGCCCAAGTTGTCCTTAGCAGGGGGTTTAGTGTCTTCCCTTTTTCAGTTCCCACCCTCTGCATGCACTTCAAGGGAATCTCCACTTTCCAGATGGTAGTGGTAGGAAAGAGCTGAGAGGAGAGATATTACCTAGTGGCTGTTCTTGAGAAACAGCCCTGCTGATTTTGCTGGTTGCTCTTCAGAATCAACTTGAGGGTTTGATATTGGCCAGGAGTTGGGGTTCAGAATGTCCTGGCAGGTAGAACCCAGTGTACCAAAGGGGTGGGAGATTATGACCTCTGAGATGGGGATGTTCACTCACCTGCCTCTGTCCTGGGGAGCAGCAAAGAGGCCAGCAGGAGTGGGAGCAAGAGTGGGAACAGGAGCAGCTGCATCTTCCCAAGAAGGCTGCTCAGGAGGAGCTGCCTGGTGTTTCTGTGCTGTGGAGGGAGTCACTGGGAAGGGATGGGCTTCTGGGATGCAGTGTTTGTCACTCTGGTGTGATCTGGACCACACTGGAGATCTCCCTACCCCCACCCACCTGAGGGGCTTTACCCAGAAATGTTACTTCCTGTGATCTTTTCCATAGTTTAGCAAATATTACTGTTTCCAATATTTTGCATGGAATCTGGGGAAAAGTTAAGTTGTTTCTGAATAATATAAGAAGTGAAAGTCACACCTTGACCATCAGTGAACAGTAGGTTCTTTTTTTTTTCAGTCACTGTGTGTGTACTGTCTGTATGGATATGGCAGATGTTTTGATTTGGGGTAGATAAGAGAGCTGCTGCGCAACTATTTGCCAGAGCCTCTAGTATATGAGTGTGCAGACTCGCTGTCTCTCTGTTATAGTTCAGGGTAGATACAATGAATATTGAATTTAGAACCTCAGAATTCTTGTGTCACATCCTATATTCCCTGTATAGTCTTTGTATATCTCTTATTGTAGATACCATACTATTAAGTTCCTCTTTTTCTGACCAAGTACCAGGCAGCGACATTCAAACCTTGTGTAAACTGAAGAGAAGATCTGGACCATTCCAATCAGTCCCTTTGAGTATGTTCGTGAGGTCAGTTTGTACAAGCAGCTGAGCCTCTGAGAGTCTTTTACCAAAGGAACTATGACAGGATGACAGAGTGTGAATCCAGTGACTGTAGACAACCTCTGTATTCTCCTTGATTAATTATTTGTCAGAATCCATGTATGTGGAGAAAAATGAACACTCATACTGCTGGTAGGAGTGTAAACTTGTCCAACCTCCATGGAAGGCTGTGTGGAGAACACTCAAACAACTGAAAGTGGAACTACCATTTGACCCAGAAATCCCACCATTGGAGATTTACACAAAGGATACAAAAACACTAATTCAAATACACATGTAGTCTCATGTCTATTCCAGCACTATTTGCAATAGCCAGAATATGAAAATAACCCAAATGCCCCCAAACTAATGAATGACTGAAAAAGATGTGAAAAAGATATTTGCACAATAGGATATTATGCATCAAAGAAGACAAACTTAAATTCTTTGCAGCAACACGGATGGAACTAGAGGGAATCATGTAGCAGAAATAAGCCAGAATGAAAAAGAGATATATTGGATGGTCTCACTTATATGAGGGATATAGTAAAAACAAATGATTAAGAAAAATTTAAAACTACCATCAGAACTGAAGCATAGAGCAAGAGAAGGGGAGAAAGGAGAAAATGGGGAGGGGGAGGGCAAAAAAGACTAAGATGGTACACAGGTGATAAAGTAGTATATGTTACATATATATATACACACAATCAATAAAAAGTAAATAAAAAATAAACTGAAAAATAAGTAAAAAGGAGATCATTTGCCAGAATCTACAGTATGAGATTGCAAATGTACTTTTGTTTCAGGCTCAAGGTCTGGGAAATTGAGGATCCATGTGCTACTGAGCCAACTTAACTTTACCTTGGACTGTAAGGAGTAATTTCTAGCCACCCTCACCCTTATTCTCACCTCCCCCTACTGGCATCATTGTTAAGATGGGCTGTGCAGCTACAGGTGCCTTAAGTGTCTTCACATAAATACATACTCCTGAGTGCTATTCAGTAACTCCTGAAAAATCATGGGGACAGAAGCAGTGGGATTAGCTCTCTGAGCATCATCTTGGTGTGTCTGTCTAGGAGGTTCTCAGCTCTCCAACAGTATGTAAGCACTTCTTACCTCATTGTGCAAGTGGCTGAGATCTTTAAGATATTTTGCTACAGAGGTCTTTGTGGGTAACGACACAGGAGAAGGCACATCTTTGAGGGTAGCAGAAATCTGGGGCAGATGTTACCCCCCTGAGACACTAGGCTTAGTAGTAGGGGTTGTTTCTGTGTGTGTGTGTTGATTTGGGAGATATGAATCCCACACTGAAGCTGAAGTGACCTCTAAAGGAGCATGCCAAAGAGGCATCCAGGCCTGGGAGAGGGGCTGCTGGGCACCCCTGATGCAGAAGACCCAGAGCCAACAGTGTCTGATACCATAGGTGTGCCTCCAACCCCAGAACTGATGGTTGCTGAGGTCACCGTGACCTTGGAAGTCAAGCATGTGGCAGCACCCATGATGGCCAGGTAGGAGGCACCACCTGAGTCTCCCTGATGGGTGATTTTGCAGGAAAAAGCAGAACTGTGCTGTATCTTCCATTTCAGGTCAGACTGGCCCTCACGCCCAGAGGCTCCCCAGCAAAGAAGATGAAGAAGTGGCCATCCTGGTTGTGCCTCTGCTCCCTGCATCTCCCCTCTATCCAGAAGAGCCCTCCTCCACAACACACCTGATGTTTCATTTCCATCCCCTCCAGTGCTGGCAAGATGAAACACAACCACCCCCACGAACAACAGGCTGGGTAGAGGGACAGAACAGATGATTTTCATACCGACTTCCCATGCTTATTCTGACCATAATGGACAGTGTGAACAAGGAGGGAAACACAGGCACATTCTGATGGAAACCCTGAAGGTTGATAGCATGCTGCTATCAGTACCAGTGGGTACCACTCTCCGCACTTCCTCCCACCCCCCTGGGTGATACCTCCTGTTCCTCATCGGTTTTCCTAAGGGGAACTAGGACTCCTGGACATCTCCTGGACATTACACTATCATGTAAATTGTCCTTAGAGCTCAAGCTGGGACTTCCTAGACTGAGTCTCAAGTGAGCTTTTTCATACTTCAGACCATGTTCACCTGTCAGACAGGGTAGCAGACCAGACCAGTGGGGGCAGACCCTGTCCTGCCTCACAACCACACCTGCATGAACAACTTCTAGATGGGCAAGGTGGAACCTGGAGGCGATGCTGAAATGTCCTCCTTGCCCCCACTTCTCTCCTGGACAGTGTGTATTATAGGCAGGACACGAGAGCGATGCCCAGGTGGGGCAGTTATTCTAAGTAAGAAGCATTCTTTCCTTACAAAGAAGAACCTGGTTTTTCAGTAGGTTTTGTCCATCTCACTGTTTCCCTGAGAACATCAATATGCCCCTCGATGAGGAACTGGCTTTTCAACCATTTCACTCGCTGCAATGTAGCCAAACAATGGAGAGCCAGACCTCTTGTTTCCCTGAACGCACTCAGGAGAAAGTGGCAGGTACCACAGCTTCATCCACAGGTTGCAGGAAGGGATGGGTTAGGTGACCGCCTGAGGCCCCCTGCCACTCCCCTGCTCCTAGCAGTGTCCTACCATCTTTGTGCCCAGGAGTACGCCCTGCACCTAACAATGTCCAACTGACAAGGTTGGCATGAAACTTAAGATGGCAACAAATTCAAGATTCTTGTATTTCTGCAGGAATCTCTTACACATCACAGAGACACAGAGTAAAAAGACTTGGGGAGAAGACAATGAGGCATTAAAATTAAAGGGGTTCAGAGATTTCTTCTGGGAAAAGAAGAAAGTTCTGGGGTGGAGAGTGTAGGGGGTGACAGAACAAGGGGTGTGGACCTACTGTCTCTGCATGGTATGTGGGATAAGGGTTATGGGAAAATTGATGTTGTATATTTACCACAATTTAAATTGTAATCACATAAATGAGAGACTGTCACACAGAAGGAATGAAGGCCTGATGGTCAAGGTGTTGAAGAAAGTGACCAATTTGTACCTCATGCTGTGTTGCAGTAACTTCTCTTTCCGGTCCTTGGTCTCATCTCCTTGAGGAGAAAGTCCCTGTGTATGTCTGCTGATTGCCCACAGGAACGGTCCTCACCTACACTCCTGCTGCGGTGGTGACCTGAAGCAGAAACTATGAGTCTGAGCTTAGGCAGAGGGACCATCTGAGGAGGTGAAGCAGGAAACGGGAGAATGATTAATAGGAAGAGAGAATGACCGGTGCTCGGACAGACTTACCCAGGAACTATGGTTTCACGCTGGGAACGCAAGAGGGAAAGACTGCTCACCTCGGCAAGCTGGAGAGCATGCTCAGGGCTCACCCCTGTTGCCTAGGTAACCAACTCTCAGGTTAGGGAGGGTCCCGTGCTTGGACAGACTTAACCAGGGACTGCAGTTTTATGCTGGGAATGCAAGCGGGAAAAACTGCTCACAGCTCAGAGACCCAGAAGCACCAGTGCCACATACTAAGGAACCAAGGACATTGACTAATCAAGTCTGTCAAGACACCCTAACCAAAAAGATTTCTACAACAAATCCTAGACACATCACCAAATAAAGGCACACAATCAGGAGCACCAACAAACATTAAAAACACATCAATCTAAAAGAAGAGAAAGAATGTAAAAGGAATATAGACAATACAATAGAAAGCCACATATATGTACCATATCCTCTGACTGAAAAAGAAATTGTCTCCCCAAAATACCTAGCAGAAACAAGATATACCCACCACAGCAGCAAAGGAAGAGAGGCAAAAATAATCACAACTTGGTCGGCTTCACCATGCCATCTAATTCAAAAACAGCAGTGAATCAATACATAGAGCAAGTCCAAACGGAAAACACAGGAAGGGGGAAGAATAATACAAATACTCAAGCAAGCCCTAAGAAGAATAACTCATCACCAAAGGATAAACAACCTGCGGAAACCAACATGGAGGACATGGAAGAAATGTTATCTATGTCAGATAAAAAATTCAGAATCTATTTGTTAAAAGCATTAAAAGAGGTAAGGGAAGATGGAGAAAAAAGGGAAAGCAAGAGGTCAGAAACTTTCAATGAGCTAAGAGAATTAGAAAAATATAAAAAACAATGCAGCAAAATGAGTAATATCATCTATGAATAGAAGAATGAGATTGAAACTCTAAATAAGAAGCTGACCAAGATACAGTTTCTAAGAGGAGCAATACAAGAGCTCAAAAATGCAGAGAAAAGCCAGGAAAGCAGATTAGAAGAAATAGAAGAGTGAATTAGCACACTTGAGGACCCAGAAGTAGAGAGGGCAAAGAGAGAGAGAAACAAAGTAAGAAGACAGAAGAAAAAATCCAAGATCTGTCAGATACCCTAAAGAAAACAAATATAAGAGTAATTAGAATCCCAGAAGAAGAAGAGAAAGACATAGGATCTGAAAGGCTTTTCAATGAAATAATGGAGGAGAATTCCCCAAATCTGAAGAAAGAAATGAAAATAGACATCCAGGAAGCAAAAATGACACCAAACTACTACAATGAAGGCAAAAACACAGCAAGACACATCATAGTAAAACTCTCAAGAGCCAAAGACAGAAAAAATTATGAGACTAACAAGAGATAGGAAACAGATAACCTACAAAGGAAAACCCATTAGACTGACTTCAGATTTCTCAGAAGAGGCTCTTCCAGCAAGGAGAGAATGGGGCCACATCTTCAAAACACTCCAAGATAAAAAGTGCCAGCCAAGAACACTCTACCCAGCAAAAGAGTTCTTTCTTTATGAAGGAAAAATTAGAGCCTTCTCAGAAAAACAAAGCCTCCATAAATTTACTACCACCAAGCCTCCACTCCAAGAACTTCTGCAAGAAGCCCTAAGACTGAAACCCACAGAAGAATTGAAAAGAACGAGTAATTAAGAAGAAGAAGAAACTAAAACAGAACCCCAATGACCACCAGGAACCCAATGTTAGAACTTCAAACATCAGTAATTACTCTAAATGTCAATGGACTAAACTCATCAGTCAAAAGACATAGAGTTGCAGACTGGATTAAAAGACAGAACCCAACATTCTGCTGCCTCCAAGAAACACATCTGATACCAAAAAGATAAGCACAGATTGAAGGTAAAAAGTTGGAAAACAATTCTACAAGGAAATGGCCCCCACAAAAGGCATGGGTAACCATTCTTATAGCAGACAAAGCAGACTTCAAAATAAAAAAAGTGACAAAGGATAAAGAAGGTCACAACCTAATGGTTCAAGGGTCAACCCAACAAAAAGACATAACAATTATCAACATATACTCACCAATGAGGGTGTGCCAAGATTCATAAGACAGCTACAAGAGAACTGAAAACAAATATTGATGAAAATACATATAGTAGGAGATTTTAATACCCCACTCTCAACAAAGGACAGATCAAAAAATCAAAAACTACACAAGAACACAAAAGCCTTAAAAGAAGACCTAGATAAAATGGATCTAGTAGATATCTACAGGACACTACACCCACAAGGGAAAGGCTACACTTCTTTTCAAATGCACATGGATCATTCTCTGAAATTGATCACATACTAGGCCACAAGACAAACTTGAATAAATACAAAAAGATTAAAACAATACTAACATTATTCTCAGATCACAAAGGCATCAAACTAGAAATCAACAATGAAAAGAAAGCAAGCTGACCATCCAACACTTGGAGACTGAACATGTTATTAAATGAAGAATGGGTAATTGAAGAAATTAAAGAAAAAATTAAAGCCTACTTCGAAACAAATGACAAAGAAGACACAGCATTCCAAAATGTCTGGGATGCCGCAAAAGCATACCTAAAAGGAAGGTTCATAGCAATACAAGCCCATATCAAAAAGCAAGAAAATAACCAAAGAAATAACCTTATCTCCCAAATCGAAAAATTAGAAAAAGAGCAACAAAAAAATCCAAAACCCAGAAGAAGACAAGAAATAATAAAAATAAAAGAAGAAATTAATAACCTAGAAGCCAAAAAGACTATTCAGATCAACAAAACCAAAAACTGCTTCTTTGAAAAAATAAATAAAATTGATAAGCCCCTTGCAAAGCTCACAAAGGAAAGATGAGAGAAAATTCAAGTAAACAGGATCACAAATGAGAGAGGAGAAATTACAACAGATACAAAAGAAATCCAAAGGAGAATAAGAGATTGCTATGAACAATTATTATGGAAATAAATACAACAACCTGGATGAGATGGCCAGATTCTTAGAAAGACACAACTACCCAAAATTAAACAAAGAAGATATAGAGAACTTAAACAATCCAATTACAAGTTGCAAAATAGAAGCAGTCATCAAAACTCTATCTAAAAACAAGAGCCCAGGACCTGATGGCTTGACAAATGAATTCTACCAGACATTAAAAGATGAAATAACACCTGCACTACTAAAGCTTTTCCAAAAAATTGAGAAAGAAGGAAAACTGCCAAACACATTCTATGAAGCAAACATCACACTTATACCAAAATCAAATAAAAACAGCACCAAGAAAGAAAACTATAGATCAATTTCCCTAATGAACACAGATGCAAAAATTTAAAAAAAAAATCCTGTCAAATAGAATCCAATGATGAATAAAAAGCATTATTCACCACGATCAAGTGGGATTTATCCCAGGGCACAAGGATGGCTCAACATCCGGAAATTAATTAGCATAATACACCACATCAACAAAGAGAAAACCAAAAACCACATGATTATATCAATAGACGCAGAGAAAGCATTCGACAAAGTCCAGCATCCATTCATGATAAAAGTCCTTGAAAAAATGGGAATCAAGGGATCATACCTTAACATAATAAAAGCAATCTATGACAAGCCTACTGTAAACATCATCCTAAATGGAGAAAAACTAAAATCATTCCAATAAAGATCTGGAACAAAGCAAGGATGCCCACTCTCCCCACTACTTTTTAACATTGTACTGGAAGTCTTAGCTAGGGCAATCAGGCAAGAGAAAGAAATAAAAGTGATACAAATAGGAAAAGAGGGACTGAAGCTATCATTATATGCAGATGACATGATTCTCTATATAGAGAACTCAAAAAAATCCATGCAAAAACTACTTGAAATAATAAACCAGTTCAGTAAGGTAGCTGTATACAAAATCAACACAAAGTCAGTAGCTTTCCTATATGCAAAAAACCAAGAAGAAGAAGAAGAAATTTAAAAAGCCATCCCATTTACCATTGCACCAAAAACAATTATATACCTGGGAATAAACCTAATAAAGCACGTGAAAGATCTATACAAAGAAAACTTTAAAAAGCTGCTAAAAGAGATAGAAGAAGACATAAGGAAATGGAAAGACATTCCCTGCTCATGGATTGGAAGAATTAACATCATCAAATTGGCCATTCTGCCAAAAGCAATCTACAGATTCAATGCAATTCCTATAAAAATTCCAATGACATTTTTTAAAGAGATAGAAAACAACTACAGAAGTTCATGTAGAATAACAAAAGACCTCGAATATCAAAAAGCCTCCTGTCCAAAAAAAAAAAAGAGAGAGAGAGAGAGAGAGAATAGAGGGTTAACTATCCCAGACCTCAAGTTATACTACAAGCCATAATAATTAAAACAGTGTGGTACTGGTATAACAACAGACAATCAGACCAATGGTACAGAATTAAGTGCTTGGAAATAAAACCACACATATATAGTTAACTAATCTTTGACAAAGGGGGGATAAACTTACATTGGAACAAAGATAGCCTCTTCAATATATTGTACTGAGAAAATTGGGCTAAAACCTGCAAAAAATGGACCAAGACAACATCCTCACACCTTGTACAAAAGCCAACTCAAAATGGATAAAAGATATAAATGTTAGACCTGAAACCATAACATACATAGAAAATAACATGGGAAAAACCCTCCAGGAAGTACAATTCAGAAACCCCTTTCTGGAAAAATCTACTGATGGCAAAAAATTGAAGGAAAACACAAACAGATGGGACTACATCAAACTAAAAAGCTTCTGTACAACAAAAGAGATGACAGAAAAAACTAAAAGAAGTCCAACTGAATGGGAAAAAATTTTTGCCCTCCACAAGAGTGATAAGGGTTTAATAATGAAGACCCACAAGGAACTCACACAATTAAACAAAAGCAAAACAAGAAGCCCAATCATAAAATGGGGTGAAGAACTCAAAAAAACTTCTCCAAAGAGGAAATACAAATGGTCAACAGGCACATGAAGAATTGCTCAACGTCACTAGCAATAAGGGACATGCAAATCAAAACTACAGTGAGATACCACCTTACACCAGTAAGAAAGGCCCACATTCAAAGAATGGGCAACAAGAATTGCTGGCGAGGATTTGGAGAGAAAGGAACACTACTACACAGCTGGTGGGAATGTAAACTGGTCCAACCTCTATGGAAAGCTGTATGGAGGGCCCTCAAATTAATGAAAATGGAATTACCATTTGACCCAGCAATTGCTCTCCTGGGAATTTACCCGAAGGTGACTTCAATGTGGGTACAAAGAGACACCTGTACTTGGATGTTTATTGCAGCATTATTTATAATTGCAAGGACATGGAAGCTACCGAAATGTCCCAAAACAGATGACTGGATGAAAAAGATGTGGTATATATACACAATGGAGTATTACTTATCAATTAAAACAGACAAATTAGATGATTTTATAACATGGATGGACTTAGAAGAATTCATATTAGCAGAAACAAGTCAAAAGGAAAAAAACAGAAACCAAATGGTTTCACTACTATATGGGACATGGGAAAGATAAACAAAAATCCATGAAGAAAAGTCAAAACTAGCCAACAATCAAATTGAAGTACACAACCTGGGGGGAGGGGATGGGATAGGGTGGGAACAGTCAGGGAGGGTGAACCCCAGAGATCACAGAGATGTGAATTTCATATGTAAATAAAGTATTTTAAAAAAATTAAAAAAAAATACAAAGAGAGGATGGAGGTAGTGGATATCCTCCATGTTTCTATGATTTTTTTGTCTTTTACATTGAGTTCATTGAGCTTTTTGGGAGTCTACTCTAATGGTTTGGGTATGTATGCTTGTTTTTTTTGTTTGTTTGTTTGTGTTTTGTTTTGTTTTGCTTCTACTAAGTTGAGAAAATTTTAAGCATTATATCTTCAATCATTTTTTTGGTCTCCTGCCTTGCCCATATTCACCTGGGGCTTCCGTTACACAAGTAAGCACTTCATGTCCCACATCTGAGGATTTGCTCAGTTTCTTGTTTTCCTTTTTATTCTTCCCATATCTGAATCAATTACATTCATGAAATCCTCACAAGAGTGGCCACATCTGCTGGTGCATGAGAAAAGCTCAGCCAGGAACTCTGTCTCAGGTCAGAACAGCTGAGTTGTGAGCAGTTGGGGACAACTGAGACAGTAGTTTGTGGGGAGCTGTTCCAGTATTATCTGCACCCATGTGGTACCCTGAAGGCTGGACCTGAGACTGTGATGTGGTTGTTGTTACATTTTTCAGAATGAACCTATGGTTTTAAGGGGGCACCAAAGTAGCATTCCAATAGCTTGAGGAAAATTATCTACTGGAAAATTTGATAGCACTGCATATGAGATATCAGTGACAGGCTTGCGAAAAACCACATGGTTTACATAGCAAGGTGATCTGCCACTATTCTGATTAAAAATTATATTCCATCATCATTTGTTTACTAAGCTTCCAAAGCATCATATATATTATTTTTTAAATACTAACCAATGTATCCACATACAGTTTAATAAATCACAATATTGCTGAACACACTTGTGTTGTGCACATGAGACATGGGGGTTGGTGCCTGGGACTGGACCACACAGAGCTCAAGTGCCTCTGTTGTCAAGCCCCTCTTCTCAAACTCATCTCTTCTGTATTTCCTTACCTTTCACATACTCCTCCTCTCCACTTCACCACAATCTCTGCTCAATACCCCTCCCACAACACTATTGGGTGGCTGAACTTACCGAAGACTTGCTGAATAATTTAGGCTCTTGAAGATGAGTGCTTGGTACATTTGTGTAGTATAGGAAAAAAAATAAAGAAACAAATAAAGCTGCAAAACCAATAAAGCAAAACACCTGGCCTATCTCCAGTGAAGCTCCCCCAGAGTAGGATTGAATAGATACTTGCTATTTTAAGGAGCAGATAGTTACCTACCTAGCTCATCACACATTTACACATGTGGGGTCATATTCAGTCTTTGGAGGATCTGACAAAGGGTGAGGGGGCAAAACTCAGGCTAGTCACCAAGTTCCACAAAACCCCTTTTCTTCAGAGTTGGAAAGTTCTGTTCCTGATGGGACCCCCTGCCAATGCCTCAGGACTGGGTTCTCACAGCACACAGGTCTTTCTGTGGGAGCCAAAGGAACATAGGGTGAAAGCACGAATCTTGAGAAGTAACACAACCAGGAAGAAGTTTGTGGTCTCTGAGTCTTCCCCTATGACTTCCTCTGCATTATTTAAAACCTGAAGGGAGAATTGAAGAACACCACATGAGATCTGATCAACCTCTCAGGGAAGATGCTGCTCCCCCTGTTCTTACTGGCCAGTATCCTGCTCTCCGGGGTTGAAGGAGGTAAGTGCCCATCTCTATTTTCAGAGGTCTGATTTATTCCAGCAGTGACACTCCAAGTGGCCCCATAAAGCTCAGGGTGAACATTGCTTGCTTTAGTCCTATACTAGAAATTTGCTTAGTCCTAGATCTCTCTCTGATCTAGTAGGTACAGAAATTACAGAGAGGAAGCTACTCCCAGGAATAACTTGGGGTGTCACCTCCCTTCTTCAGTACTCACTCCCATCACCTGGAAAAAGATTATTATTGCCAGGATAGCCCAGATGCAGGGAGTGGGCAGCAGGAATTGATGTCTGTAACTTTGCATTCTGCTCACCTGAGACAGGTTATTCATCTCAGGAGCTCTCATCATTCACTCTCATACCAAGAATGAAACAGCAATCTCACACCTAGTGTTCTTTATATCACCTTCTCCCTGATCCCAGGATACTGGTCTCTCAGCTCTAGGCAGCAGAACACAGACCCCAGTGGAGCTTCAGCCTGTGTTCCCACCACTGCTCTGATGGAATCTGGCTACTAGGGGCTTCCTCCCCTCCTACCTCTCCACTCATTCTGATTTCATTGCTCTCTAATATTCCTTCTGGATCATCTGTCAGTGGCTAGATAGATAACTCTGTGCTTGGGTTCAAAGTGCTTTGGGGCCAGGCCTACAGAGACGATTTTGACATTGCTCAGTGTGTTCCCAACAAGACTTTGTGGGGTAGTTACTGTGGGTCTGCATTGGTATGGGGAGACAGAAGTCAAGTTTCCTGTTGCACAGGGTTCATGTCTCTGGCCAACTCTAGAGTAGATGTGACACAGGGAGCCTGAGAAGTCAGTGACTTAGAGACTCACTCCAGGTCCTCTAGGTGGTCTACCCTAAACACAGATCTGTGCTGGGGTGTGTGTGTGTGTGTGTGTGTGGTAGAGGCCCTGTAGGGCTGAGCTCCCACTTGAAAGAGAAGAAACCAAGAAAAGGCCAGGACACATTCATGCTGCACCCCATGTTGCCCAGGAACCCCTGAGCCTCTTCCCACTGTGTGGCTCCCAGAGGACCATGGTGGGGACTTCTCCACCTTGGCTCATCCTGTTCATTGTTCCAGGCCTCCAGGTACTGCCTGCCCCCTTTTGTATATGAAAAGAGAGTCAGGGAATTTCCTTTTTCAGGGGAGATACATGGTGGCAGAGAGACCAAACCACACTCCAGGCCCTACATGGCATTTGTACGTTTTAAAAAGGAAGATGGGCAACCACACAGATGTGGGGGATTCCTGGTACGAGAAGACTTCGTGCTAACAGCAGCTCACTGCCATGGAAGGTGAGCAGCACAAATGGCGCCTTGTTTCCTGGGAGGCCCCTAGCACTGTCCTCCAGAGCCCAGAATTCTGGTTTCTGAGCACAAAGAGGTGCCATGTGATGTGGGAGGTGGGCAGAGTGAGTGTGGGGTTCCTGGAGTACCAGAGGAGGCCAGGCGAGCTGCTGAAGCACCATCACCAGCCTGGACCACCTCTGCACAGCAAGGGAGGGAACCCCACTCTCCTCTCCCTTCCAATCTACTCAGCTGGGGGTCCCTAAGCTGCAACATGAACCTGTCTCTAAAGACTGCGCTGATTCACTTCTACCTTATTTTACAGGGATATGAATGTCACGCTGGGTGCTCACAAAATCCGTCACCCAAAAAAGACCTGGCAGGTAATATCCGTGCTCGAAGCTGTCCCACACCATGGCTATGATAGCCAGAGTGAGGTCAATGACATCATGCTGCTGAAGGTACCATCTTGCTGACTTTTTAGGGCAATTTAGCACAGATTGCACAGGAGCCAACATCCCAGGGAGGTCTCTCTCTGATGTTCAGGAAACCCCACACTCACTCTGCCCACAACACCAACCACAGGACATCACATCCTCCCCCAAATGAGGGCTCACCCTTCACATCAAAGAATGTGAGGGAGGCTGGGAGACTCTGGGGGTTGGGGAGAGGGGGGTAGAGGCATCCTCCCCACAGGCCTGAGCTCAGCTGGAGGAAAGGCCCTGAGCTGCTTTTCTCCTTTCTGACCAGCTGAAAAAAAAGGCTCGAATCACCCCGACTGTCAAGACCATTGCTCTGCCTAGTCGTGAGAATTTGGTGAGGCCAGGGCTAGTGTGCAGCGTGGTGGGCTGGGGAACAATGGATGATGGCAGACTGTCAGACACACTTCGGGAAGTGGATATGAAAGTGCAGTCTGGGCGGAAGTGCAAGGATCTCTTCGGCAGAGACTACAACGATGCCCTCCAGCTGTGTGTTGGAAAACCTAACTCCAGAGAGGCCACTGGAGAGGTAAGGACACAATTGCCTCCCAAGTCTTGCTCCCAGGTCACTGTGACACTTGGCACATGGCCAGGCTTCTTCTATTCCACAGCTATGGTGAGTCAGGCTCCCACATATGTGGGGGTATGTTCTTCCCAGCATGGGGGTCTTAGGCAGCTCTCACCAGTGAACCTCTTGTGCTTTGTCCTGGAGCAATATTAGGGGTTCTGGGGCTGGGCTGAGCTGCAGAGGGACACAGACAATGGTGGGGGAGGCACATAGGCCTGGATACTTCTCATCTGCCTTCAGTTAGAGTGAAGGTGGTTGATGAGCCTTCGGTCCCTTCCCCTTGGAAACCTGCACACTGAGAGGAAGGTGGAGAGAACAGGGGAGAAAATGAAGCTGAGGGGGAATCCAGAGGGCGGTGGCTGAGACTTGTCTCTTTTCTGTCCACAGGGGGACTCAGGGGGACCGTTCGTGTGTAACAACGTGGCCCAGGGCATAGTCAGCTATGCCAGTGAAAATCCTGATGAACTTCCCCAGGTCTTCACCAGGATCTCCAGTTTCCTGCCCTGGATTAAAAGAACTATGAAGCTCATGGCTTAGCTAGGCCTCTGCCACTTGCTTAGGGTCAGAGTCCCCACCTGTGTTGTGTGCAACAGTTGTCTGATTCTTCATAAAGGGCATCTCCCAGAGGGCATCTGTGCTCTTCTGTTTCCTTGAATATTTCTCTAGTCACCATGTTGTTCCATGTCCCCCTCTTTCATCTCCCTGTGCTCTCAAAATTCCAGTTGCTTTCTTCAGGGAAATAAAGGAAATCATTATTGAAATCTGAATAGCCAAAGCAGTTTTCAAGAAAAGAAGGATGGTGGTGATATGCTCCAAGGCTTCAAATATTTATGTTATGGAGTCTACTAGGTCTTCATATTTCTTTGGGTAAAAGCTGGTCATTTTATCAATGTCAGTTCTTCAGTCCCATGATCAAGGAGGGATTTTTTTCCACTTTGCGTCTTCTTTAATTAAAGTATCTTAAAGTTTATATTTTATATGTTTATATATATATGAAAATATATTTATATTTTCATCTTTTTTTATTAAGTTTATTCAACTATATGTGAGATTATTTCTGAAATAATAATACCAGCAGTATTTATTATACATTGTATAGTGCAGCTAAGCCAGGTGGAAAGAAATTTATAGTATTAAAACATATTACAATAATTGAAATTATATAGCTGATTGTATATTTTGAGAAGTTAGACACTGAACAAATCAGTAAGATTTAAAGTAAGAGGTAGCAGACATAAAATTAAATTGCTATCAAACAAACAGTAGAGAAATGAAACCCAATGAAGACTATCATTTGAAAAGGCTAATAAAGGTGACAAGCCTTCAAAGAAATTGATCAAGAAAAAAAAGAAGACAAATATTTTCTATATTTACAAACATTGCCAACATTAAAAGAGAAGTCAAGTATATTATAAAAATTTTATGCTAATACATTTGAAATTTTAGACAAAATAAAACTGTCACTACTTATCATTTACTCAAGAAGAAACTGAAAATTTCAAGGTGATATAAGAACTATGAAAGCAATTGTGTAAACAAACAAAAACTCTTACATAAGGAAATGAACTAGGTGGCTTTACTTCCTTGAAATCCAAGGAAGGAAAACTCTTAACCTATGGAAAAAGGAGGAGCACAACTGATGTAATTTCATAAGGCTGACAGAACCTTCCTCCAAATAACAGCACAAGAAAGGAATTTTCCAGAGTAATGTCATTCACGACTCATAGACACCAACATCCTAACATAGCACCAATTCTTGCAATTGGCCCATTGATGTAACGTGCAGAATTAATGCATCAGAAAAGTTCAGGTTTGCACTAAGAATGCCCATCTTGTTTTACCTTTGAGCAATTGATGCAATTTGCCACAAACACAGATCTGAGAAAAATAAACAGAAAAGAATAAACAGAACAGAATTTGATAACATTAAACATCCAGTGATGGTAATGAAGATAAATAAACACTTGGCAGATCAAAGTAGGAAAATATTTTTTAAAATCTGATAAAAATGTTACTGAAACTACAGAAACCTTTATTCCACCCTTGTATAGTAAGAAAATTGAGGTTATCACCTTGCCCATGAGAAAGCAAGAAAGCCCTTCTCTTCAGATTGCTCCGCAGAATGGGTGATGCTGGTTTTTCCTCCCAGCTCTGTCCTTTGAGCAGGTCTGACCCTGAAATGATCCCAAATGTGATCCTTCTGGGGAAGCCTATAAAGACTAAAGGGGAAGATGTGGGAAGGTGGGGACAGCAAAGCTGGAGGTTGGCAGGCCTGTAAGAGGCTCTTTTTCTACCAGTTCCTGGGGCCCAATGCTCTGAATGTGATGTGTATTCTGTGTCTGGGGTGTCAGAGGCTGCCAGCTGGGTTCATGCTGTGAAATGAGGAATACTTCATTTCACTCTTATCTGCCTTCAGAAAACTGAAGACAGGATTGACATGATGGACTTCTGGAGAACAGAGAGCAGCTTCTCCATTCCTCCAATGTTTACCTTAAGAAACATTCCTTGGGAGTTAACAACAAATTTATGGGTGAATCCCCTGTCTGCCATTATCTCACAGGAACTAATGTTTTACCCAATTTTGTAACCTAGCCATTAGCCTTCCCTAGTTAATTGGTCGCAAAACATTCTCTTGGCCACCTTTTTGCTCCTTGTCTAGATCCCATAAAAGACATAGTATTTTACCTTAAAGTGGCTGTCAATCATACTTCTAATAGGCCACAGCCTCCAGATTGTGTCAATCTCTCTC
>PVHY01010211.1:0-52913 GCA_004024945.1 Uropsilus gracilis | reverse complement strand
AAAAAAAAAAAAAAAAAAAAAAAAAAAAAAAAAAAAAAAAAAAAAAAAAAAAAAAAAAAAAAAAAAAAAAAAAAAAAAAAAAAAAAAAAAAAAAAAAAAAAAAAAAAAAAAAAAAAAAAAAAAAAAAAAAAAAAAAAAAAAAAAAAAAAAAAAAAAAAAAAAAAAAAAAAAAAAAAAAAAAAAAAAAAAAGGAGAAAAACAAACAGCTGGGACTACATCAAACTAAAAAGCTTCTGTACCACAAAAGAGACAACAGACAAAACAAAAAGAAACCCAACCGAATGAGAGAAAATTTTTGCCCTCCACAAAAGTGATAAGGGTTTCATAAAAAAGATCCACAGGGAACTCACACAATTTAGCAAAAACAAAACAAGAAGCCCAGTCAAAAAATGGGGAGAACTAAAAAGACTCTAAAGAGGAAATACAAATGGCCAACAGGCATATGAAAAAATGTTCAATGTCACTAGCAATCATCAAGGAAATGAAACTCAAACCACAATGGGATACCACTTTACACCACTAAGAATGGCCCACATCCAAAAAACGGGCAACAAGTACTGGCATGGATGTCGAGAAGGGAACATTTTCACACTGCTGATGGGACTGTAAACTGATCCAGCCACTACAGAAAGCAGTGTGGAGGACCCTCAAGCTAGTGAAAATGGAACTACCATTTGCTCCAGCAATCATTCTTCTGGGACTCTACCCAAAGGAGACCTCAGTACTTACACAAAGGGACACCTGTGCTTGGATTGTTTATTGCAGCACTATTTATAATTGCAAGGACATGGAAAAAACTCAAATGTCCCAAAACAGACAAATGGATGAAAAAGATGGGTAGATAAACACAATGGAATATTACTTATCAATTAAAAATGACAAATTTGATGAATTTGAGATAACATGGATGGACCTAGAAGAAATCTATATTAGCAGAAACAAGTCAGAAAGAAAAAGACAGAAATCAAATGGTTTCACTAATATATGGGACATAGAATAAACAAAAAGCAGGAGGAAAAGTCAAAACAAGCTAACAACCAAACTAAAGTATACAACTCAGGCAGCGGAGGGGGGAGGATGAGTGGGAGCAGTCAGGGAGGGGAGGTGGTGGGTAAATCCCAGGGAATACAAAGATATGAAATATATATATATAAATTATTTAAAATTTAAAAAAAACACCTTATATGGTTTCTCTCAAGAATCATAACTGTTAAACTCAACTGAGTCTTCTGCAAATGTTTAACACTTCCTCACAAAGACAACCTTGCTTCTTTATTCACTCACAAATGTAAAACGGTCAGAGGAAAGCATCCATGAACTTCCATCATATCTACCACCCTCCCACAGAGTTAGCTGAACATTCCTTCTACCACAACTGAGCTCCTCCAACCTATCAAAGTCTTCAACCTCCAGCTACTCTTGAGCCATTTTCTCCAGTCAAGATATTTTCTAGCATCACTTTTTCCCTTTTTGGATTTCCCCCATTTAAACATAAACATGTAATTCCCCCCCTTTAAAAAAAAAAGATTCCAATAACAAAAAGAGTTACTTGTAAAAAGGTAGAGGAGAAAAGCTGGAGGCAACTTGAAAAGGAAGGAAGACTTCTCCAAATTTATTTTGTTCTGTAATTTCGACTTGGGAACCACATAAATATTTTATATAATTGAAAAAACAAATCAAAACAGGGAAAATTTCTAAACATTTAAAGTAAACATAACTCAATGTTATAAACATACAGAAAATAATTCCTTCAAATGGCTTATAAAAAAGTATTTGAACTATGTAACCCTAGAACTACAGATATCTTTTAATAATATATGACCCAATGCCTATACAAATGAACATATATAACATAAAAAAATCATAAAGGTCTAATATATGATGCAACATGGATGAATTAAAAACATCACATTAAGTGAAAGAAGTCAATCATTATAGGTAGTGTAGCATAACTGCCAATAATGAAACATTCACAGGAGGCAAATTCAGAGACAAGAATGTAGATTAGTTTAGTAGCTTTTTCTGGCAGCATGTATAACAAAAAATACATTAGCAAAAAGAGGGAGAATGGATAATCTGCTAAAGAGTAGAGTTTCTTTTTTGCAGTGATAAAAATGTTCTGGAATTAGAGAGTGGTGGTATAATTTTCTGCATATACTAAAAATCACATAACTATGCCAACTAAAAGGATGAATTTTATGGTGTATGAATTATATCTCAAGTTAAAAAAAAAAAAAAGAATCCCCTTTTTCCTCTAGCTACCACTCCATCTTTTCTCTCCTCAGAGTAAAACACCTCAAAAGACTTAACTCACACTCTTTGCCTCCAGTTTCTCTAGTCCCAGTTACACTCACTCCATTCAGGTTATCACCAACCATACCACTCTCCCAAGTTATCCAGTTCTTACCATAATATTAATATCCTAATCTATATTAAATGTAAGACCAGAAATAAAATATCAATTCTACATGGATCAAATCAATAAAACTTTGCTGACAGAATGGAATAAATGAATAACAGTAAACCAGACAATGTTCTATATTCAGGGTTTTTTGTTGTTTTATAATATAGGAAGAAGAGAAAAAACAAGTACTTCTAACATCTATTTCAATCCCAAGTAATTTTCATTTTTTCACTTGAAATGAGAAGCTATTATTCAACAAAATGATTCAGAGCATTCATTCACCTTAAAATAGCACTCAATATCAAAAAAGATTAAAAGCACCTCAAGATACTATAGTCATCACTAAAAATTTTAGTAACTCAAATGTGAATTATTGCTCATTAAAAAACAGATAATTTTTAAATTAAACTCAAAACATGGTATACGCAAAGACATTTACCCAAGTAAACAGCCGAGAGAAAAGAAAAGTAACAAAGACCCTCAGAACTACAGCTTACCTCCTCCATAGAAGGTATTGCAATGGCATTAGCCTCTTCAGGTCTGAACTCCTCCTTTAACAAAACATGGATCTTCTGGAAGATTTGCTGAATATTATTCTTAGAAAGAAAAAATGATCTCATTAAACCAGTCCCTGAAAATACATCCTGCTGTTGTAAATGTGAAACACTAAGAATACTAAATCTCAATGATATCTGCCAAAACAAGAGGAGGAAAAGTATCTTTTATGGGATTACCAAAAATGTATAATTTACACTTAGTATTTTGCACTCTAACACATTCTGACTAAGATGTATCAGGTAATATTTCCTGGAAAAACTAAACTCTAGCAAGTCCTGACATACCCCCTCCTACCTGCACCCAGAGAACGTAGAAGTATTCAACAATTTCTTATGAAAAAGATAATAAATTCCCAGACACATAAAATGTACTTTAAAAATCAACCAAAGCATCGGGTAAAGATATGAGTGCCACACAGAGCTGTTAAGTTATGAGCACTAAATTTCTTCTGACATTTAATCCCTTGGTGGCTGAGGCAGTCATTTATTTCTACTACTCACTAGTAAAATGGGACATAATTCCTGAAAAGCTACTCTTTCAAGGGCTGAGTCACACTACTGTAAGCATTTGATTTGGGGTTTAATGATTTTTTTATTTAATAGTGTCTACTTTAAGGTAGGCAGTACCTTAGTGCCAAAAGGTAACAAAGTGAAGGTGAATAAAAGTATATAATCAAACCAACACAGGTTTTGTAAGCCTGTCAAGAATCACAATGATCATCAGTCAACATCACTATATTAATGTATTGCATTTTAAAAGCTCTATAGGAAAAGAAAAATGGCAGACAAGACTAGCACACTTCAAGAGAATGGTCAGCATTCAAATAAATTATTACAACACTCACCCTAACTGGTTTAAACAAGATGAACTCGGTATCTTTATTGGAGAGGTACAATGACATGCTTCTTAGTGTCAGTGGCAGCTTTGCTCTTACTGCTTTATAGGTACCCATCACAAGTTCACTGACCTTTGCTGGAAAGAAATTAACGTTGTTAGTGTCACACACACAAAAAAAGAAAATAAACATTTTCATTTCAATGCGGAGGAGAATGAAAGGAGAAAAAGAGCAAAGAAAGGAATCTTTATTTCCCCAAAATAATTTCTTTCATTTTATTTACTTATCAGGTTTAAACAGAAACCCTACAAATCTTCATTAAGTATCTACTATATACAAAATTCTAATCCTAAGGGATAAGGCACCCCAGCATGCTCAGGACATTCAGAGGGGCAATAATAGTGCCTTAGGAATTTGGAGATAAAAGTTGAGGAGGAGAAACAGCTAGTAATAAAATTACTCCATAATGAATGAACTTTTTTATTTGCAGAACTGATTCACAGTAAGAAATGTTCTCTGTCCTATGAGAGTATTCAAAAAAATATACACATATTCAATGAGAACTAAGTATCCATTTGTTATACTCTTACACTACACTAACAGAAAGGGAATAGAACTCCTCAATACTGTATCTGAAATAATTATGTGGTTCAGGTGTAGTATCTGAAGTATGAGTTTTTCCTGTCTACCTGAAGCCTGCACTTAGCGGTCTTTCTTGCACGGCTGGTCCGTGGCATAAATGAACAAGTAGTAACAATGTGTAAGAAGCATTTAAAAAAGATAATTATCTATCTAGAAAGCTATAAAGAAAAATATGTATTAATAATTAATGCTCAGTCAGTCTCATAACTTTTAAAATGTTCATTAACACAGTTCAGATGTTTTCAAATTGGTAAACTAAGATTGTGAACACCCACATTTAATATGGGTGTGGGAAAACAGACACACTCATTGATTGCCAGTGGAAGTATAAAGTAGTTCAACATCTCTGGAAGAATATTATGTACATCTAACAAAACTGAAAATACAGATATGCTCACTTAACATTGCTACTGCTAAGAACTTAGCTTATAGACATATTCACAAAATACTAAGATATGTGCGCGCAGAGACATTTTTAAAAGTATATGGAAAAACAAAAACTGAAAGTAATTCAAATAACCATTGATAGAATTATTAAAGTAACTAAGCAACAGTGACGCATTCTAGGCATCTATGAAACAGAATGGATAAAGTTGGCAATGTTGACTCAGAAAGAGCTCTAAGATATGGAAAAAACAAAAAACAAACAAACAAAAAAAGAATATGGTACAATCTTACTTGCAAAATATTTTAAAGTACATATATGTTATTGCATGTGTACATTATAAATATACACATATATTAACATATATACTACTTGTGATTACCTTTGAGACTAGTTTAGAAGCAAATAGAATTACTTTTTATTTTGTACTTTCACAGTTCGAATTCTTTACTATGTTAAAACAATTTTTTTTAACTAAGGAGAGTGGTGTTAGAACACAGTAAGAAAGTCCCAATGACCAAATAAGAAAGAACAAACAACTCAGAAATTGCTTGTTTTTTATAAAACTGACATTAAATTAAAACTGACATCTCTTAAGACATTAAATTCCATGGGTTCTCAGCTGTCATCAATAACTTTCTGGTATCATTAAGTTAGTTTTCAGAGTCCTTGATAACCAAAAGGTGGGTGTGAATCATAGTGAATAAAGTGGCCTCTAATTACTAAAAAGATATATTCCCTAGACAAATGAACAATTGGGCTTCCTAACTTATAACTTGCTTTCCTGGGAATTTACATGAAATGACCCCTGCGAATCACGAATCTTGGGTTTCTCAGGACCCAAGTGAGTTCCTAGATTACTCCTATGCTTCAACCCCAAGAGGCCCACAAATCTCTTTCTGATATTTAAGTGTGTGCTTCATGTATTACAGATCATGAAAAAAGTAACTTACACCTTATGTAGCTAAACAGAACAGAAAGCAACAACTACTAGGTCAACTGAAATGTCAGTTATATAAATGACAAGAGAGCAGTACTGTTTCAATCTGTCATTTTGTCAGTTTCCTTTCATCTATTCCAGCTTTACTAATGACAATTTTAGTGATCCTAACACCCAGAGTTCTATGAGGATTACACTTGAGAAAATGACAGCACCTATTTTGAGTGAAAGAGGATCTTACAAAAGTGGAAAAGAAAATTTATTAACTATATATCAAACCCCTGAGTTTATCTATGTAAGCATGCCTATGCATATTTGCTGGCTTTCCATATTTTAAAGATTTGTTGTACATAATTGTTTCATTTACGTAAGTGTCCAAAAGTAAAATTAGTTCTTATTTCTATTAAGTCCATACGTAACTAAAATCTTGAGTTAAAGACCCAATTAATCTACAAATGATAAGAATTCCTTCCAGTACTGTACTCAGTTACAGAGTATCTGTGAGGAATCAGAAGTGGCTAGCACCATGGTTACAACTTACAATATTATTAGTAAAAGAATCTGACTTCCTGTATCCTGACAGAGTATGCTACTCTATTATATGTGTCCTCCATGCTTTAGTAAGATGCCTAATGTTTCAATCCATACACAATAAAAAGGCTTAAAATAATAAAGGTACACTGTCCCCATCACAGGAGACAAAATTCCTAAAGCATGTCACAAAGTTTACATGCAATAAAATAAATCAGTGAAAACCTATATTAACATTATAAAGTTCACGTGACAAATGTTTGAAATAAACCCATTTTCCTTTCAAATACAATTAATTCTCTACATTTATATATCTTCCTAAGCAATATACAGCTGTCTCAATTTCTTAGTTCTAGTTTAACCTCAACTTAACCTGAGGTATTAATAATTAGTGAAAAAATTTAGAATGGCCTCAGTTTTATTGCTCAAAAAAATAAATCTCAGATATAACATTCTTCCAACATGGAAAACCAAACATATCAAAAACCTAGTTTTGGTATATATACACAATTGAGTATTACTCATCAATTAAAAATGACAAATTGGACGAATTTATGGAAACCTGGATCTACCAAGAAGAAATGATACCTAGCAGAAACAAGTCAGAAAGAAAAAGACAGAAACCAAATGGTTTCACTAATATATGGACAACCAAATGAAAGTACACAACAGGAGGGTGGGGACCAGCTGGAGCGGTTGGGAAGGGGAGGTAGTAGGTGACCCCAAGGGATTAAAATGATGTGAAATATATATATAAATAAATTATTCAGTAAAAAAAGACAAAAATATGAACAGTAAAAATATTTTTAGTTTCCAAAGGAAGAATGAATAAAGCTCAAAGAGTTTTCAGGGCAATAAACTCTCATATAAAATTATTTTTAAAAATAATAAATAAATAAATAAATAAACAAACAAACAAATAAATAATAAAGACCTAATTTTAAAAATAAAACAATAAAAACCTAATTTTATATTAAGATATCAGACATACTGAAATTCCAGGCTATGTGTCTAAAGTCAATTTTTTAAAGAACAATTACCCTCTGGATCTCTCATACTACAAATAAAAGGTTTTTCTAGCTTTCCTAAAAAGCTTTCCTTATACAATGGGTAAGGCAGCTTACCCATAATTGAAACATTGATTCTCTCACCATCTTATCCTTTTTAATTTCAAAGGCTCTCTATCACAATATGGCCAGATGACATCAGAAATACCAACCTAGCAAAATTATTTTTTTTGGCTTAATGGTAATTTAAACTGTGCAAAAAATCAACCAAAAATAACCCATAAATATCTAATGCTAAGATAAAAAAAAAAATCTCTTACATAACAAAGTTTATATTTAGGAAATAATAAGATCCAAACATCTCAGGAATACTTGTCAAAAAGAATGATATTGTCTGCCAGCTCCTAATTGAAACCTTAATTTAATTTTCTTCAGATATTTGAGTGTTAACAAGTAGAGGATCAACTTGCATAAAATGTAGGAACAAAATAATGGCTCAGCATTCATCACATACAATTTGTAAACAGTATCGCCCTCCCATAATTTCAACCTATCAGATACAGTCTTTTCATCAAAGTTGTAACACACTGGAAATCAGGTATAGAGAAACTAGTAGTTTCAAAGTGTTCCACTAAGTCTTCCTTCCTTAGAATGCTGTTGAAATCCAAATGGTATTGTCCAGTTAAGACCTTCTGCTCCAAGATACATTAGTCTGAGTGACAGGAGTAGGAAACCAGCTCCAAAGATTATATAAACGCAAACAGCCTAAAAAAAGAAATCTCAAAATGTGAAAAATGAATACCTGGTTGTGCCCATGGTTGCTGGGAGAGCGTATACTTGGGACCTCCCTGGCTAGCCATTGTTTTTAAAGCTGAAACCTAGAGGAGAAATAAAAGAAAAAATGTCTCATCTGGTTTAAGAAAAATTAAACTAGTAAGAACCTCTCAAAGGATACACAAAGTCATTTAAAATATGGTAATTAAATATGTAACCCGTTAAAAAAAAGCATTAGATCTCATAATTATTTACAACAAATTAAATGTTTTCACATTTTCCTTTGTGATTTCAAGGCATACATAGCCTCACCAAAACCTTAACAATGTCCCAAGGCATTCTGTTTGAAAAACTGAAGATCTAAAGAAATGTCAACAAAACAGGTCTCTATTGGGCTATGTTAATATTAAATTTCTATCAATGTTGATAGAAAAAATCATTATAGCAGAACAAAATCTCCTTTATATACCTAGAGAGTGTCTTTATTATATCATAGGCACAAGGAATGTTACTTAAAAATTCAAGCTTTTCCAATAACATAAAAAAAGTACAAGTACACCTGACCAACCAGTACTATATGTATACACTTTGATGCCCTTGAGTACATCTTTCATTATTCAGCATCAGTACAGAGAATCAAAAAACATTCCTTTTAATGGTTAGAAGTCAAAAGTCCAGACCACGACTTTGCCCTCATTACACAACCTCGCTAGAAAAATCTGAGCCTCAACTCTTCATATTTCTCTTAAAGGTCACATACATACTTAGGTAGAGGATGGGCACAGAGAGAATATCTTAATTCTGATCTCTCAGAATTCCTCTACTTCCGCCAAGCTGATTCTCCTAGACCACTCAAGGCCTTTGCTTATGATGCTTTCATCATCAATGAAAAATTAGGTCACGTCCCTTTTGATTTTCCTGTCTCAACCTAATCATTAAAAACACTCATTAAAAAAAAAGAATATCACCAAATATAATATGATTCAAGTATCATAAAGATGTTTAAAAAGTCTTAGTTAAGATAGCAGAGTAGGACAGTGGATGTGTGCTGGGCCCATAAAAAGTCTTAGTTATTCACTTATTAAACCTCTAAATCTACCCAGACTCAATTCTTCTTTATGTCTTTCTACTTCTATTGTGAGATGCAGCTTGTAAAAGAAAATCATACCTATGATCACAGATTAAATAATGCCAAAAGAAAAACAAGTTCATGTTTAGTGTGGATTATCCCCAATACTTCCCAGTTTAAATACATAAACATAGTACTAATATACATACTACAAAATAGGAGCAGAGTTTTTTGAAAACTTCCCAACATAAATCTAAATTCTGGACACTTTTTTGTGTTCAAATTATAGCTGTCTATTTTTCTATTGATTGTTCTAGAATTTAATTATTTTCATAATGAGATACACTAAGATCTTCATAATTACTTTTATATTAAAAACAAATACAATTTATATATTCATAGCTATATTCTCTTTATATTTCTTTTAGTCAAATTTCAAGGAACATTTTCTTCAAGAATTTTGCCAAGTAGGTTTTTCATTTAAACCCTATAGAATAATGACTGATATGGACTACCTCATGATTAAATTATACTGTATATACATTCCTATTAGGTTATAACTGCTTGAGAATGGAAATCGAATATGTAGGTAAAAAAATTAAGTTTATAGTGATGCTGAGGAAATTAACATTTCAGAGTACTAACAATAAACCTGTAATACCTTAGCAAATTGCTTGAAAAAGAGTATCACCAAATAAAGTCTAATTTTTTTTTTGCATAAACCAGTTCCACTAGAGGAAAACACTTTTAGTTATCTATAAACTTGAAATTACACTCTAATTCAGAATTTTTCCTAAGTAAAGTCTTCTTTAAATTTACCATACTTCACTACAACATTTCTGTAGCCCTTTATAGTTAACAAAGCATGCTTATAAATATAATCTTTTGATCTTCACAGGAACCTTAGAAGGAAGAGGGAGCTAATAGAGATCACTGCAGAGGTTAAAAGACTGGGATGTGGAAAAGTCAAATGAACTGCCTATAATTTAGTCATGATGTGGCAGAAGCAGGTCTTGGATTCAGTTTTCCTCACTCAAAATTCTGTGTTTTATTGTACTAGATCCACTACTACAATAAAGCTCTACTTCAGAATTTGTTTAAAGCAATAGTCATACAACAAATTTCTAGAGTAAGAAAATCAACAGCTTTTGAAGTTACAGAAAAAAATCAGACCCAATCGTTTTTATATGACCCTTCACCCCAAAACACTAACACGTCCTGGGTCAAATGCTTAGAGGAAAGATTATTTTCCCAGGGAAAGAAGAAATAAGGCAAAAGACTATATGTAAATTCTTCTAGCAGTTATTCTATTTTTCTCAAGAAAGACTTAATTGGAATTTCAAACTGTATAATTTGAAAAAATTCAAAAAGGATGTTACCTTTAGTTTTGCAATCTGTTATATAAGAAGTTTTACTTCAGGTGTCAGAGATATAAAAACTAATAAAAACAAAGCATTTCAAGGAAGAAGTGACATACATAAGAAAACTAATATACAGGGGTAGGAGATTAAAAACACAACCTGTTTTAAAACACAACAGGCACGGTGGCTCGTACCTGTAAGCTTCAGCCTATCAAGCAGCCAGGGCTAGGGATCATGGTTCGAGTCCCGTCTGGGGCCTGTAGCGAGACCTAGTTCCAAAAAAAAAATAGCTGGGCATGGTGGCGCGCGCCTGTAATCCCAGCTACCTGGGAAGCTGAGGTTGGGGATTGCTTGAGTCTGTGGTACCCCGGGTAACATGAGCCTGCGGTTCCACGGGCAAAAATAGCGAGACCTAGTCTCAAAAAAAACCACAACCTGAATCTTTTGGCTTAAAACCAAGACTTCTAAGTTCTCCAGAATGTTCTCTATCTACACTGTCACACAATTTGTTTTATTATACTGTCCAGAATCTTCCAAACTATACAATTACAGGATCTTACCACATTAATCAAATTTAGGCTAAGGTAAATATGGACAACTGTTTCAGTTAATTTCATTTTCTTGATTTCAGGAAAACTAATTTTTTTAAAAAAAATCCATCTAACCCAAGAGCTTATTATAATCAGCTTCTCTTGGAAAATAAATTCATGTGTTTTTGCTAATACAAAATATTCATGAACAGTATTTTCCTCCAGTATGAATGTGAATGCACTCCCAAAATACACACTACAAGTTGGCTTTCTGGGAGAGCAATTCAGTTAAAAACTGACAACATATCTATAAATTACAAAGTATCAGTATTCATCAGTTTTTAAAGTCAAAACCTGGTAGGAAACATTTCTACCACACAGTTCTTTTCCATTTATGTAATAGGAAGAAAACACACACACACAAACTCTAAATATGTGATATGACTAAAATCCACTACACAATATTTGCCAATTATAAACAAAAGAGTACCTTGTTTTAACATTTCTGCATTTCCTTTTTTTGGTATTTATTATTTTAGAAACTAATGTCTTCTGGCTTTATTATGGGGTTCAGGTATTGATGGAGCCAACAAGATGTCAGTAATAGAAAACTTGCTTAGTTGTCTCTTGGTTATTACACAAATACATCTTTTCCCCCAGTTAAAATTTCAATGAATAAATCTGTGAGACAGGATCATCACATTTCTATTCTTTGGACAAAGTCCCCTAATGTAAGTCTGGACAGATAGACAGGCTTAATAAGTGAACAATAACTTTAAGATTTTTTAAACATCTTTAAGTCATTAAAAAAAATTTTTAATAAGGTTGAAACAGGGAAATCAAAATATCTATTTTTTGCCAAGTGGTGGATTTCAATTAGAAGACAGATAATTATAAATCCATATATGTGGTGATTAGCAATTCAATAATTATAAATAATATAAAGCCTTAATAGGCATGTAGGTCCAAATCCAGGAGCAAATGAGAGTTCCAGAGGACATGCAGATATCCATAATGTGTATGAAAGAAACACAGCTAACAAGAGGTCTGCTACAACTAGTTTAGTAACAGTTACTCTTCAAAAGAATTGTCCAAGCAAATCTAAGAGTTGAATTTGGAAGTTTCCATAATAGGAAACAGTGATTTCCTAGATGAAATTATTAAGATTTGGGCTTGCTTTTTCCCAGTTTTCACAAGAGGATAATACAAAAGGAAAGGCAGGAAAGAATTCATTTACTTTACTAAATATGCACCAAGGTCTGTACCTTTGTCATGAACTCCTCCAGCGGTTCTACAAACAGCTTTGTCTGTTGCTGAATAAACTGCTCACAGGCTGATTTCAAATGTCGGTCTACATCTTTTTTAGAGTCAAGATAATGTTCTCTTATCTCTGGAGTACCCTTAAAGAGAAGATTACAATTTCTGCAGATGCCTACAAATTATCAAAAAGGTAAAGAATGTCCTTTTCTCCCACCACCAATGAAACAGAGTCTTTCTCACCTCCAACAAGAACTCTATCAAGGCATTGTTGCTATTCAGTCTAAAAAATCTTGGAACAGTCATAGGGTTTAGGATTTTAAATGCCGCATCTGTGAAACAAAATTACTCATCCAGTGAACCTGTATTGTTTCAGGAGAAAAGCTGAAAACTGTTTCAGTAATTTAACTAAAACATACACTAGCTTTTTATTGCGTCAAAGCAAAGGTGATTTTATTTTCCCAACCTGAGGGTAAGGGTGAAGGTGAGATAACTGCCAGCAATGACTACAGGAACCACTCACAGATATTTTCTAGAAGTCAGAATTGTAAAATGACTATTCAGCTCAACAATTCATTTATAAGGAAAAACATTATAAAAGATAATACTATAAAATTTTACTGTTTTACTTATATGATGCTAAATAAGTTTTGTTGCTTTTTTTTTTTTTTAATTATATACTTACCCAGATTGTTTTTAAGATCCTGGCTGGCACAGAAATTTATTCATTTGAAGCAGAGTGAAAAAACTAATGTGTCAGCCAGGAAGAAAACACCAAAAGGACATATTTACCTCTTAACCTCCAGACTAACTAGAATCTATATAAAATAGTAAATCAGGTCTCATTGATGTTCAAATGCAATAAGAGATAACGTTAGTCATGAGAGGTCAGAGGCTTAAAAGTTAAGATAGTAGGTATTATCAAGCGATAGTAAGAAAAAAGTATTGCTTTGCTTTGCCAGATTGGAGGAAAAAAAAAAAAAAAAACCATGAAACGCTCTAACAATACTTACTGCCTTGACCCTGGTCTCAATGAATAAGAACCTCTCTAGCAGATTCAGTATTGAGAGGACAGTTTTAGTAAACAGCTGTTTCTGTTCCCTTTTCTACCATATACCTGTCTCAATAAACAGAAGCAAATCACCAAACAGTTGGATTACATAAACTTTGTGTTTTAGGAAAAACACACTTTAAATGAAATTTTGCCCGTTTAATAAAGTACACTAGAAGAACTACAGTAAACTACACCAGGCAGCAACAAACTGTAACTAGAACCAGGCAGCAACAAACTATAAATTAGAAAAAAATGAAAGAATGTAAACAACCCTGCTTTATCCCATCACATAGAATTAGGATGACCAGCACCTGGTTCTCTTTAAGGTTATGAGCACCACTTCCATACCTCACACTGAAAGGAAGAAGAAACCCAGTAAAAGCAGCTGGGAGATAGAAGCCATTAATAAAAAAAAAAAGTTCTTTTAAAAAAAGTATGCATTCTGTAAAGGCTAAAGCCAGGAAAATAGGTTGTTATTTAAAATTTTTCATAAAATATCAGAATAACACATAGGGGTCACTATCAAAATCCCAACAGAAACAGAAGAGATTCTCTGTAGCAGGGAGAGAATTATGGAAAAAAAAAAAAACAAGAATAAGCGTTTTTTTACGACTCATGAGGCAACCACTTTGGCTCTCCAAGAGTTAAATGAGATCCACTAAATTATAAACACAGTTATTAAGGAACTAATAACGTGCTGTCCTTGAAAAGCCTATATTTGGAGTTCTTCTAAACCATAGAACATGAAAAATAATTTGAGTAAACTATTTTTTTCTCAATTCCTCCAATATTTCAGAATCAAGCTCATTCTTTACATAAATGATGTCTTGAGGCATTAGCACTTAATTCTCTTGAAAATGGTTAAGATAAAGTTACATAAATTTGTAAATAACTAAGGGAAATAAGCAGTGTTTATGGTATAACTTAACATCTTAGAAAATAACTACTTTGATCTTCTAGAAATCAATTATTGTTCATTCAGTCAGAGACAAACCATTACAATAAATGATTTACATTTCCTAAGATAACAATGTTTATGAACAACTCACAGACTTACAAGCTAGTAACACTTGAGTTTATTTAAGTTTCTTTAATTCTAAAGGAACTAAGTCTACAAAGCACTTTGACACTTTCATTCTTAATGATCTTGATAACCTGATAACTTGATGAAGGTGCCAAGACAAGGTGACAATTATCAATTCACCTAGGGTAGGGAAACTAAAGACACCCATCATAGGAGTCAAGAAATGATGGGGAAAGCTCTCTTTCACATGCTTAGTCAAGCACTCATTCCCTTTTTCCCAGCTGGCTTTCACAATTTTTGTGAATCAAGTCAATGTTTAAAATCATTTCAATTAGCTAACATTGAAGTATGTTGTATATAGATTTTTCATGTTGTATGGGTATAGTAATACGTGGCAGAACATAAGAGAGGTAATACTGTAATATAAATTTGAAATGTTCAGATAGAGCTCCCTTCACGAAGAAAATACAGCAAGTGAGATGCAATTGAGATGTTGACCGCTCAGTTTAGCATGAACAGGCTTAGCAAGCATAGCATGCAAAAAAAAAAATTGCAGATGAACATAAAATAAACCTATAACCTGTGCTGACACATTTGGATAGGTCAAACACACCCAACTGTGCCAGCCAGGACAACAAAGTACCTCTAGTTTTCTTGAGGTCCAGGGAAATTTCCTTAATGGTGAATTCAGTATGGAATGGAGCAATTTGTTCACGAAGAATCAAAAGGTGCTTTATTAAGAAAAGTTGTCCATCAATCTGAGTCTAGATAGTGAGAGAGAAAAATGGGTATTATCACATATTAAGTACAAAAAGGAGCACATAATGCAGGTGATTCATCAACATTAATCTACCTACATTTGTGGTCATTAACCTAATTTCATAGTGCCAATATCCTGTTGTGCCATGAACTTTCCCCATGATACCCAGGTTAGATTTACTTGGAATAATCTTTCTTTAAATAACACTTACTGTTATATGCTTTACTTAGTAAACCCCAAAAAGCAAACCAGACAAAGGATGGATAGCAACATAATTAAAAATGGAAGTCAGATCTGTTTAAACAGTATAGAAGCAGAGGAGAAGGTGTGGCTTGATGTTAGCACAGAATAGGAAGTTCAAAGAATGAGTATGAGTCTATCCTCTCAAGATTTTCTAGCTATGGTTTTCACTTTTTGATAAAAGTGACTTCAATATTCAGGACATCAGAAACACTTAGGTTTATACAAAAGTACAATAATCTTAAAATGTAAATGATTTGGGGGTGTTCATGTTGGGTTAACCTAAACCTACAATGTGCTGACTACCCACAGCCCTGAGACTCACTGCATTTCCCCTTGCCCTTGTGGGGCTCAAACTAAGGTATTGAACCTTAGCTCTCAAAGCTCAGACCTAATTCCAAAATAGTGAATAATCATAGCTCTTATTTCGAAAGCATTACTTAGTAACAAGAGCAAGGCTATTTGTTTCTTTTTGTTACAACTCAAGAATCTTCGAAAATATTTCTCCTGTACTTCTAATATATCAGAAAAAGAATGTAAGCAATATAAACTTTAAAGAGGTTATTATACAAAGTGACTCCTATTTGGTCTCTCTGTCCTTTCTATGTATGTGGTGTAACTTATTTGACAGAAACTTATTTTGCATTCTGGAACTCAGAATAATTACAAGTGACACATATTTTGAATACTTGTTCTATTTTTAAAAGAATTAATGATTACACAAGTCAGGCATGGTGGCTCATGCCTGTAAGCTTCAGCCTATGAAGCGGCCGGGACTAGGGATCGCGGTTCAAGTACTGCCTGGGGCCCATAGCGAGACCTAGTCCCAAAAAATAGCTGGGCGTGGTGGCGCGTGCTTGTAATCCCAGCTACCTGGGAAGCTGAGGCTGGGGATTGCTTGAGTTCGTGGTACCCCGGGCAGCAAGAGCCTGCGGTTCCACGAGCAAAAATAGCGAGACCTAGTCTCAAAAAAAAAAAAAAGATTCCACTGAGGAAAGCAGTGTAATATAGATTTAATGATAGGCAAGCAAATACTCATGTTAGAGTACCAATATACGAGGTACCCAAATTAAGTACGTAAAAACAATTTCTTGCCTTAAAAAACTCAAGATACTAAGTCATTCCCCACCACCACCACCACCGATATTAAGACATTCTCATTAGTAACTTCTTAAAAGTTGAAAGCCAAAAACATATAAATTCACCCATGAAAATAAATTAACAAATACTTACCAAATTGAAAGCTTCCTCATACATACTTAAATCCCTTGTAATATATAGAAAACAGAACTACTAGATGAGGATGGCCTTTTGGCAATGAGGAAAAAAGATTAAGTTATCAAAAGGCTCTTCATTCTTCCCTTTAAAGAGTACAATGGTAAAGAGAAATGAGTATATGAACTCTTTAAAATTAAATCCCTTTTCCTCCTAATAATCTATTCACTACAGAAGATCTAGAAAATAAACTATCAGGAAAAGAAGAGAAAATTATCCAGTCAACCAAAAGCTTTCACAGCTGTATTTTTTTAATGCATGTTTTCACTGTGAAAATCACAATATGCGTATGATTTGTATCCTGTTTTGTTCTGGTGGTTTTCTGGGGCTTACCATATTTAAGTTACATTTTATTGCTTTGTAATGGTCATGTAATAATCCACTATATGGAATATGCCACAATTAATCATTTCCCTAACATTAGACATGTTTCCTAATTCCACCTATTACAAAAAATGTACTTGTAAATATTTTTTAAAACTTAAGTCTGCTCATTTGTAACATCACTTTCCATCCTCCTCTGGTCCCCTATGAAAATGTCATTTCTACTCTTCATTCCATGAATGGGAGAATGCAGTGTTCACAGACACAGAGAGAGGTTTTCTAGCAACAGAATCCAAAATTCTTTTGTGGAAGAGTTTTTTTTAAATCTTAAAGTTAGAAATCAAGTTTGTAAACCTGAAGTCCAGAGAGGTTCAAAAAGCACGAACACTCAAAACAGCAAGGAAATTATGGCTGAAGCCAGATCCCATAGCTCCTTCCCCACAGGCAACAGACATTTCAGTGGAGAATTAAACAGAACGACACTTCCAATCAAGTGATACTTCCCTAAAAATAAATCTCAAGGTCCATCATGAAAGCACAAGTTAGCAAACTTATTTAAACCCAGACACCTTCTTGATTAAAAACTCTAAGTATAAAAGTCAATTATTTCTGATCACACAACCCAAGGGTCAAAACTGCCATTCTTCCAAATGGACTGGCTGGTTTCCTCCAAGTGAAATCATTCAATGTCATTTAAAACATCAGAAATGACTGTACACTGGGGTCGGACATGGTGGCGCATGCTTGCAAGTGGCAGCCTAGGAAGCCACAGTCGAGGTCAGGGATTGCGGTTCGAGTCCCACCAGGGGCACGTAGCAAGACCTAGTTCCAAAAAAATATAGCTGGGAATGGTGGCATGCGCTTGTAATCCCAGCTACACGGAAAACTGAAGCTGGGAATTGCTTGAGTCCACGGTACCATGGGCAACGTGACCTGCAGTTCCCCAGACAAAACATGCAAAAAAAAATGGACCAAGACAGCTCCCTCACACCATGTACTAAAATCAACTCAAAATGGATAAAAGACTTGGATGTAAGACTGGAAACCATAAAATTGACAGAGGAAAACATGGGCAAAACCCTCCATGAGTTACAATCCAGAAATTTGTTTCTGGATACATCTGTAACAGGTAAAAAAAATGAAGGAAAACATAAACAGCTGGGACCACATCAAACTAAAAAGCTTCTGTACAGTAAAAGAGACAACAGGAAAAACAAAAAGAAATCCAACCAAGTGGGAAAAAAATTTTGCCCTCCATAGAAGTGCTAAGGGTCTGTAACAAAGATACACAAAGAACTCACACAACTTAACAAAGTGAAAAACCCAGTTAAAAAATGGGGAAGAAGAATTAAAAAGACACTTCTCCAAAGAGGAAATATAAATGGCCAACAGGCACATGAAAAAATGCTCAACTTCACTAGCAATCAGGGAAATGCAAATCAAAAACCACAATGAGATACCACCTTACACCAGTAAGAATGGCCCACATCCAAAAACCGGGCAACAAGTGCTGGCGAGGATGTGGAGAGAAGGGAACATTCTTACATTGCTGGTGGGAATGTAAACTGATCCAACCTCTATGGAAAGCTGTGTGGAGGGCCCTCAAATTAATAAAAACGGAACTACCATTTGACCCACAATTGCTCTCTTGGGAATCTACCCAAAGGAGACCTTAATGCTTGTACAAAGGGAAACCTGTGCTCAGATGTTTACTGCAGCACTATTTATCATTGCAAAGACATGGGAGCAACCAAAATGTCCCAAAACAGATGACTGGATGAAAAAGATGTGGTATATATACACAATGGAATATTACTCATCAATTAAAAATGATAAATTGGATTTTATGATAACATGGATGGACCGAGAAGAATTCATATTAGCAGAAACCAGTCAAAAAGAAAAAGACAGAAACCAAATGGTTTCACTATTATATGGAACATGGGAAAGATAAACAAAAAGCCATGAAGAAAAGTCAAAACAAGCTAACAACCAAAGTACACAACTCAGGAGGTTGGAGGAGGGGGGTAGGGGGAACAGTCAGGGAGGGTGGGGGGGTGAGCCTTGGAGATCACAAAGATGTGAAATTTATATGTAAATAAATTATTTAATTTAAAAAAAAGAAATGATTGTAAATTGCTACATTTCTTTGAAAACAGTGCTTTGGTATTCCAGAGGAATAAGTCTACTATCTCTCCAGTTGCTAGAGCTGTAACATGAAACCTTTATCCTATAGAATTATAATGTAAGTACCATTTTTGACTCTTTGGCACATGAAGTCTAGTCTTTATTTTGCACTACAATGAAATACCAGCTTCTTTCAAACAGTCTCAAAATTAAATCCTATTAAACAAATTCTAGTAATAAAATGGCTTTAAACTTCTATGGCTATAAGTAAATGCTATATTCTGTTATTATTATAAATAGAAAGATTTCATCAAACCTTGTTTTTGCTGATAGACTCTGAAGCTCCAAGTAAGGACTGAATGCAGGCAGACAGGGCTTCCTGTGATAATCCTTGGAACACTGCCCTCTAGTGAAATAAAAGAGAAACACCATTCTGTAGCACTTCACAAAAAAGAAACAAGAAAAACCACAGCTGGGAGTACAGCAAAAAAGTTTGCTTGTCCTCTGTCAGGTTAATTTACTACTGGAAATATTACTGGTAATAGTCCTTGTGACATCTCCAACTCCTCCAGAACTTTTCAGTAAAAATTAGTTTGTCAAAAACTAATGTGATGCTTCAACACTATTTTCTCAGTACTTATTTCATGCTAGCTAAGCTGCGTGTTAGATGCTGAAAATACTGTGGGTAGACAAGGCAAATATGGTTCTAGTTTCATAAAGCCCTCATCCCAATATGTTATGTCATTTTTTAAATCTATAAGAACATCTTTAAAACAAAGTCTCAATAAATTTACTTCTAAAAATTTATTTCATGTAATTAATCAGTATTGTAAGATTCATGCATATGTCTCTTTATTAGAGCATTATTTAAAATAGCAAAATACTGTAAGTAATTCAAATGTTCAATAATGGGGACATCAATAAATGAACTAGCAAATCTAAATGATAGTACACTGGGCATAAATGAAAGAATGTGTGGCAGGCAAGGTAACGCTTGCCTGTAATCCCAGCTACCTGGGAGGTTGAGGCTAGGGATCACCTGAGTCCGCGGGTTCGAGACAACCCTGGGCAACATAGCACGAACTAGTCTCTAAGAAAAAAAAGTCAAGGAATGCTAAAGGTGATGTGGAATTAATTTAAAATAAACAAGTGAAAACAAAATCAGTTTACACACTAGCATATGAAGTTAGATTCTTCATTTAATTCTGTCATTTCTCTACCTACCCAGACTTGTGGTATGTTGGTTCAGGCAGGGAGTCCTATCAGTTACCTTACTTCCTCTCTACTTCATTCTATCCAAGATAGAGTTGATAAAGATGGGTATGAGAAAATAGTTATTATTAAGGTACAATATTCTTTTATAATTATAAGAGAATTATTATGAGAAAATACTCATCATTAATAATACTTATTATTAGGGTCCTCTACATGATCTTACTCTCTCTTCTCTGTCAGGAGGCTCCTTGAAGTAAGATATGGGGATTGTACTGCTTCTTGCTAGGTCAATGATCCTTCAGAAAGACTGAAGATGAGTAGCTTAGGTTAAGACCATCTTACTCCCCTGTTCATTTAATGCAATTTTTCACTGGATTTGTCTTGCTTCACCTTTGATTGGTAAGATAGAGGGGAATGAGATTTGGGTGTGAACTAGGTGAAAAAAGAACAAATGGGTATGAGGCTCTGAGACTTAGAGCAGTCCCACCCTGGGAAGGGATACACATATCCCCTTTGACCATAATCATAATAAATAATTGTTCTGGAGAATGACTGCTCTATTTATCACTCCTCTATATACTGTTTAAATTGTAAAAATCAACTTACTTTTTTAAGTAAATTAAAACCACTAAGTTATATAAACTATTGAGTTACAGCAAACCACTAACAATAAATGCAGACAAATCTGACCTTTCATAAACTGATAATTCTATCATTAAACTGGAATGCTTAAAATAACTTACTTAAAATCACAATGCACAATATTAAGTTGGTGCTTAAATATATATATATATACTGCTAATTTCAGCAAACAATTGAAATTAGTCCAAGGCCAGAAACACATGTAACCTTAATACTATTTGTTAAAGATGCTGTCAAATTGAGAACAAAACTAAATTAAATAATTAATTGAATATTTCACTTTATTAACTAAATTATTTCAATTATTGCATTTAATAACTAATAGAATACTAAATGTATACACCTATTCAACACTGAACAATCAATTTTCTGTATCTTTTTCTTCACCCATAAGATGAATTCATCAAGTTTCTAACCTATTTGTTGTCATAGGCCCTAAGAAATGCAATGCAAAGTTATACCCCCATAATGAAGGAACAATCAGAGAGCCCCAGGGATTAAAAAGATGTGAAATAATTATATATATATAAATAATTTAAAATAAAATTTAAAAAAAGAAAGTTATAGCCCCTCTCTTCAGAAAGACACAAATACAAACATACACACAGCTTAATCCACAAGTTCAAAGTATTTATAGTCTCAAAATCTAACAGTGAACTTTAAGGATCCTTTCAGTTCAGCAGTCTCTAAACAGGATTCATTTTAAAGTTGTCTTTGTATCCCAACATCATATGAAAGTAATCTAACACAACAAACAAAATACTGATGCCAAGACCTTAAAATAAAATTAAAATTATCTCAAGGTAAAGACAAGCAATTTAAGTAAAGATAGAAGAATCTACAAACATACATCTATGCATCTGTACAATTTGGAAAGACAGACAAGTGTTCTTCTAACTGTAGGATACCACATTCCATGAAGATCTGCTGGAGAAATTGTGGTCTGTGGTCTAGGATTGAGAGATTCTGTTGAACCTAAAAACCCAAATGGAAAAGTACACATTTTACACACGAGGAGATTTGTCTTATTTACATGGCAACTATAAACAGTTCTCCTTAAGCTATCAATAGCTGGCAACATCCATTGTTTCCATGAATAATTTACACAAATTTTGTCTAAGAATATTTTAGGAGCTTTAGTATCCATAATTTTGCTAAGGATTGTGGTATCTGCAGGATCCCTCTTTCAAAACAGTGAAAAAGCATGATCAAATAAGTTTGTTTTACACATTAAAGCCAAACAACAGTTTATTTACTCATTTTAATTTTCCTGTGAAGAATCGTTAATACTTAAAGCAGCTGACCAGGGAAAAGTTTGCTTATCTAGCAGGTCATCAAAGGCAGGTATCTACTATCAAATCTGAAGAACAGAGCAAACTCACTGACAGGATTCTGGCTCAGCCTCCTGCAATCACCTCCATTACACTCTTTAAGCCTCATGCTCCTCTCACTTGCTCAACATAGAAAATGAAGTCTATACTTTTTAAGATAATGATAATCAGTATCTTCACAGAATGATCCCCACCAACTGACTCTGGCACCTAGCTCTACCAAGTGAAAATCATGACATCTACAGCCCTCACTTGGCAGGTCTCTCATGTTCTTCCTTTCAACATGCCCAGGAAGCAGGAAAAATGATTAGGCTTTTTCTGCTCTCCTTGCTACTTGACAAGGACTTGCTTTCCACTCCAAATTCTATCAACAACCCTGCACCCAGAGATGACCAGATGGATGTCCTTTACCTTTTTAACTCCAAAGACTTTCATTTCCATTCTTGTACCCCATAAACTAAATAGACAGATTTTCTTAAAACTTTCTTTCAAAATTACTTTGTTACTTTATAACTACTTGAAAGGGTTCCTCCTATTGGTTATTGAATCTTAGCACTTTCTTACCACAATATCCCCATGTTTCCTTACTTCTTGTTTACACAACACTTGGAAACCCCTCTTCAAGCTTTAATCACACTGTTTCCTTGCTAGCTTCTGCCCTCTCTGGCAATTCTCTGTCAGCCCAGTTCACTCCACCTTCACTTGCTCCCTAATGTCAGCATGCACTAAGGTTCTCTTCCCAGACTTTTGTTATTATCACTCTACCCTCTGTACTGGAGTGCTCATACACAAGCTCAAGGCATCGACTATTTCTCAGTTATTTTCAAAACAGTCTTCCTCTTTAAAGCTCTAGAATAGTGCTGTTCAACAGAAATATACTGTGAGCTATGTGTCACATTAAATGTGATATATTCAAATGTCACATTTTAACAAAAGGTAAAGCGAAATAAGCAAACTAATTTTAACTTAAACTAATTTTAACTTAATGCAACATATTCAAAATATCATGCTATTATGTAAACAATGTGAAAATCACCAGTAAGAAATTTTCCATTTTTCATTTCATGTTAAGTCTGAAATTTAGTATGACTAGGCATATTTCCCAGGTTCAGTAATAAATAGCTACCCCATTGGACACAGCTCTAAATCCATATAATACAATACTCTCATTTGTTCCACAGATACCTTATTCAATCTTCATCAGTAACCACAGCAAATGTATTATCAAATTCTACTGATTTAAACTTCTAAACAAATCCCTCATCTACATGCTCCTATTCATTCCCTGACCCAATCAAACCACCACTATCTTGCAAATGAAAAAACTCAACAACTTCTCAAGTATTCTCTGCTGGTCTTCCAACAACACCTTATTGTAACACCTGGTATGGGTTAAAAAAAACAGGCTTCAATGGGGAAAGGAAAAACAAACACTGTCAGGGTTGGCAAGACAGAAATTTACTCTAGTATTTCTAATAATTCTTGAGATTTACTAAGAACAAGGTTTATGTGTGTGTGTGTGTGTGTGTGTGTGTGTGTGTGTGTGTAAGGAATCCCTAGGACATGACAAGTTCTACTTCAATAAGGAAAGCTCTGTATTTGTAGTCCAGGCATGGTGACACATGCCTATAAGCGGCAGCCTAGGAAGCCGCGGCAGGGACCAGGGATTACAGTTCAAGTTCCACTATGGCAGCATAGCGAGACCTAGTTCCAAAAAAATAGCTGGGCATCGTGGCGCACATCTGTAATCCCAGCTACCTGGGAAGCTAAGGCTGGGGATTGCTTGAGTCCGTGGTACCCCGGGCAATGTGAGCCTGCGGTTCCACGGGCAAAAATAGCAAGACCAAAAAAAAAAAAAGCACTATAAAATGGAATGGCAGATGAGGAATACCAAGACAGCTTGGCAATCTAGATCCTAGATCTATGTTACAGAGTTTACTCAGTATAACTGATGATGCCCCTGAACCTGTGGATCTGGAGGCAGCTAGGCACTTCCTATATAATACTGCGTCTATCTTGAATGATCTCACTTCACCAGGCTCTCCTGTTTATAGCTCTAGAGAAGTGCTATCCAAAAGAAGTATGTCATAAATAAAATGCTACATTAAAAAAAACAACAACAGATTTTTAACTTGCTTAATCGAATTCAGACTCATCTGCATAACCACTGAGGTTTTCAGATACTATACCCCTATTTACCCATCTTCCAAAGCTCAACTCACTTCACAAGTTCTCTCTTCCATGGACCAAGACTGACCTATGATAGCTTTTATCAAGTCACTAAATTACATCTGTGAATTATCAACTTACCCTGCTAAAGTGTGCCCTCACAAAGGCACAAGATCTTTTAATATCTGTACTTAACAAGTCCTTAATAAAAATTTATTAAATGAATACATGTTAGCAGCTAAAACATTAAAACATACCAGATTTTGTTAGCTTGCTAGATTCTGTTTCTTCTAACTGAACATCTGAAAATGAAGCATCTGAAGGTACTTTCTTCTGTTCATCTTTTAAACTTTGTGCAATTTGCTGTATTGAGAAATCAGAAGTACAGATTTAAGTGTAGATTTCATCAGTGTTTGGCAACTGTAAAGCAAAATATAAAAAACTAATAAACAAGTAACAGAATAAGTGAGAGAACTATGCCACAAGAACACATGGAAATGAAAAAGCTCAATTAGTATGGAGTACTTCTCTTCTCATATCTGTTTCAGAACCACTAAAAGGAATTTGCTGAAGAGTCAAATATACAAGGCTCACATAAGATGAAAAATTTTCAACTTTAAGCTTAGAAACATAGTATTTTCATTTAAAATTAGGTATATTCTGAATATCAGAAATGCTTTTATTCAAGTAACTGGCTAATCCAAATAATATCTTTTTTTATGTGAGCACAGTTTTGGTATACTGGGTTTGAAAAATTTTTGAAAATTAACCTATTCACTATTTAATATTCTTTCTTTACTGCCTATAGAGTATCATCAAACACACAGAGATGAAAATCCCACTAATTTACATTGTTTTCAAAAACAATTTCCTCCTAGCCAGGCATGGTGGCATGCACACCTATAATCCCAGCTACCTGGGAGGCCAAGGATCACTTGAATCTGCGGGTTCGAGACTACCCCAGGCAACATTGCAAGACCTAGTCTCTAAATAAATAAATAAAAACAAGCTCCTCCTTTAAAGGAAGAAAATACACAAATACACAAAAATGAGGGCCTAACAGTTAGTTACTGCCCAAAAATATTCCACTTATCCAGACTCCATTATCACTCAGACCAGTCCTCACTCTGCATGCAGAGACCAGAAAGTATAACAAATCCCTAAATAGCACACAGATATCACAGTCAGATCCACTATAGTTTAGTCCCTTATCAAAGAAAAAGGAAAAGAAAAAGAAAAACTAGCATATTACCTTTAAACCAAAATGTCTACACAAAAAAGTACCCTAGACACAGGCATTGTGATGACTGAACAAGCACACTAAATCTATCACTAAATAGCAGTAGGAGGTGGGCACTACATTAAGTTTACCATTTAACATTCTCTCAGATAAGACTATTAAAACAGTCTATCTTTAATAAAAAAAAAAAAAAACAAAAACAAAAACAGACACTCATAAATAAGTAGAAAAAGTAGAAAGAGAATATGATTTCATAGATCAGGCTGAAAAACAGGCCTAACCCTCATCACATCTACTTTGCTGCCTTCAGAGTCAAGGCAACTGGTGCAAATGAACCACTGATCTGTTCCCTGGAGTTATTAGCAAAACCCAGACACAAAAAAATAATTCCTACTATAAACCTACAGAATAACAAAAATTGAGCAAATAACAGTTTTAGCACTACACATCCAAGATCATTCCATACAATAAAGAAGTTTAGACTGACCAAAGATAAAGAGAAGGTTGCGATTACTAGCATCAGGTATGAAGTAGCGTATATTAATATCAAACTTATACAAATAAAAAGTATAGCTGTAACAACTACATGTGACAACAACTCACATCATTTAAGATGAAAAAGAAAAAAATCCTAGGAAGACACAAACTCTGGAAACAAACTCAAAAAATAGATAATCTGAATACACCTATACATTTCCCAACTTATTTTTTGATGCCAGTATTTCCCTGACAGCAAAATCAGAAAAAGATACCAAAGGAGAAGTAACAAACCAGAATTTCTTACAAATATAAATACAAAAATCTTCAACATACTACTGGCACATCAAATCTAGAGACATAAAAACAACTTTATATAGTGAATGAGATTTATCCCAGAAATGTAACTTTGGTTTAATATCCAGAAATTGATCAGTTATCAACATAATAAAAATGCCAAACCATCCCAATAAAAGCAGAAAAGGTACTTGACAAAGTCCAATGCCCTTTCCAAATGTAAAAAAACCACAAAACTCAACAAATTAGTATAAAAGGGAACTTGCCCAACCTAATAAAGAACATTAAGAAAAAACCACAGGTAGGCCGGGCACGGTGGCTCGTGCCTGTAAGCTTCAACCTGTGAAGAGGTTGGGGCTAGGGATCGCGGTTCGAGTCCTGCCTGGGGCCCGTAGCGAGACCTAGTTCCAAAAAAATAGCTGGGCATGGTGGTGCACGCCTGTAATCCCAGCTACGTGGGAAGCTAAGGTTGGGGACTGCTTGAGTCTGTGGTACCCCAGGCAACAAGGGCCTGTGGTTCCACGGGCAAAAATAGCGAGACCTAGTCTCAACAAAAAAAAAAAAAAAAAAAAAAAAAAAAAAAAAAAAAAAAAAAAAAAAAAAAAACAAAAAACACATACATACATACATACATACATACATACATAAGAAAGAAAGAAAAAACCACAGCTAATCTCATTAAAAGACCAGCTGCTCTTTTCTTGTGATCAGGATATCTGCTGCACCACTTCTACTCAATACTGTACTCTTGCAGTGCAAGTGGGCAAGAGAGAGAGAAAAAAGGCATCAAATTGGAAAGAAAGAAGTAAAAGGATCTCTATCTGCAGACAACATGATCTCACATGTATAGGAAATCCTAAACAATCCTTTAAAAAGTATTAAAATAAGTGAATTCAGCAAGGGTACAAGATATAAGATCATTAAGAATCAAAAATACTTCTATACAAACAATCCAAAAATGAAATTAATAATTAATAATAATTAACACAATAGCATCAAAAAGGATAAAATATATAGTAGTAAATGTAGCAGAAACAGTGGAAAATTTAGTGTGAAAGCTAAAATATTGTTGAATATTGACAATATTATTGAAAGAAATGATCTAAATGATTGAAAAAAACCTTGTGCTCATGATTCAAAAGATTTAACTTTGTTAAAACAGCAATAACTCACCAAATTGATCTACAAATAAAGCCAGTTCCAACAGAACCCAACTGACTTCTTTGCAGATTCATAAACTGAGATTACTTTTTTTTTTGAAAGAATATGAGTTTACTATATAAAGGCTAATAATGTCAGATTGTTTCACTATTGACTAAGGTGATAATCACTTGCTTTCCAAAATATATTTTCACCTTTATAGTTAGTAGCAATGAAATGCTACTTTGAGATTGTTAGTTTCCCAAAATTTTTCATTCAATGGTTTTTGCAATCATTAATGATCCCTGCCTGAGGCAGTTATTATACTGAAGGAAGCATTTAAAACCAGTTATAATATTGAGGGTGATTTAAAAGTGATGATTCCCATCTGTTATTTCTACATTTAGTATTATTAGTTGGCATTTTTCTGTAAAAAGTTTATCTTGATTTTAAATCTTGAGTATGAATTAAAAAGAAAAATCCTATTTTCACTAGTATAAAATATTCAAAAGTAAAGTAAATCAAGTAAACCCTACCTCCATCATTTCCAACTTATCGGGATATGCAAGATCTCCAGGAGCTGGTTTATAGCCTGTGATGTCTGTCTGAATGTAGATGTGGGTTCGGTACACAAGTCGCTCTTGAACATCTTCCAACATCTGCTTTACTCCTGCCGCAAATGCCCCCAGTTGTTCAGCTGATTTGGAAAAAAAAAAAGGTGCATTCATCAATTCCTTTGAATACAGAAAAAATACTTTCTTCAAACAAGCATAAATATTATTAAATCATACAATAATAGAATCAACCATTTTTGCTTCAGGGACTATGGTTGTATTCTATTTCAGTATGACTCAAGAACCTTAAACATTTTAATGAAAATCTTTCAATTTCCTCAATTTTAAAATTGGGAAATAAATCTGCCCTTCCACCTTCTTCCTGGAACTCTGTGAAATGATCTTCATTACTGATATGAATAAAATCTGAAATTTTAAATGGCTCTGTTTTTTGTTTGTTTTTTTGTTTTTTTTTTTTTTTTTGAGACTAGGTCTTGCTATTTTTGCCCGTGGAACCTCAGGCTCTCGTTGCCTGTGGTACCACAGACTCAAGCAATCCCTAGCCTCAGCTTCCCAGGTAGCAGGGATTACAGGTGCGCACCACCACACCCAGCTATTTTTTGGGAACTAGGTCTCACTACGGGCCCCAGGCGGGACTTGAACCGCGATCCCTAGCCCCGGCCGCTTCCTAGGCTGAAGCTTACAGGCACGAGCCACCGTGCCCGGCTTTTTTTGCTTTTTTAAAAGTTATCTCATATAGCTTCAAAGCAATCCTAAAAGATAGGAAAAGTAGCTTATTGTAGTATCATCTCCATTTCACAAATGAGTCCTATAGATAATCACTAATATTTTCACAAAGAAAATTAGTAGAAACCTGAAATGAGATGTTTATATATAGCACTTCTTCATTTCATTTCTAAGATGCCATTAATGTGCAGACATATCAGGAATTCAGTAACAGTTTCTGATGGATTAGGAGGTTAGAGACACTATGCAATCAAATTAAATCAAAAATTCTTAAGTTCAGAAGCATTATATGTGATAAAATATACATCTCAGGATGATCTAAACATAAAAGCATGCTTAGTTAATAACAAAACTATAATGTCTTCTAAGGAAACCAAAGTGAGAATAATTCCTATCAATAAAATGATTACTTGAAGGCCGGGCACGGTGGCACATGCATATAAGCTTCAGCCTATAAAGTGGCCGGGGCCAGGGATCAAGGTTAGAGTCCCGCCAGGGGCACGTAGCGAGACCTAGTTCCAAAAAAATATAGCTGGGCATGGTGGCACGCGCCTGTAATCCCAGCTACCTGGGAAGCTGAGGCTGGGGATTGCTTGAGTCAGTGGTACCATGGGCAACGTGAGCCCGCGGTTCCACAGGTAGAAATAGCAAGACCTAGTCTCAAAAAAAAAAAAAAAAAATGATTACTTGAAGAATATTCTTTAAAGGTAGTTAAGTGTAATTAGAAAAATCAATTTATGGTAATCAAAGAGTAAATATTGAATTGTTTTTTATTTGTAAATTCAAAAATGATAAATCATTTTGATTTATCATTGCTGTAATATATGCTAAATAAGTTCTATTTTTTAAAACCAAGACTCTACAACATAACCAATTATTTTGTGTCCTGTTAACAATATACAACAATATACTAGAAATGCCTAACCCAAGGTTGATAGTTCACTCTAAATTTCAGATGCCAGAAAGAAAAGTAACTATAGTTATCTTAGTACTAAATTTGACTAAATTTTAAACTTTCTTTCCCTGCTTACATTGTAGCACAGAATAAAGTGCACCATGAAAGGAGCAAGACATCAACTATACTTCAAAGACATTAAATTATAGGGAGGTTGAGAAAGATAAAGGTAGGGAGTAAGAGCTCATCTTTTTCAAAATTTATTGAACCTCAGATATAAGTTAAAAGTCCCTTGAAATTATTACTTTTGTTTATCATTTACCATTGTTCTGTACATGATCTTCAAGCACCTCATTTTTAAGAATCCCACAAAGTTCCGACAGAGTTTCTAAGTGAATAACATGAATAATCAAAGGCCTGAAGACATCATACAATGACACACATAGTTTCTCCAAAAGCTCGCTGAAATGAAAGAATAAAATATGGCTATTAGTATTTAATCCTTTCAGGACTTTCTAGTGTTTTAAAAGACAACATTGATTTCTTCTGGCAAGTAAAAATAATAAAAATCTACTGGAAAATAGTATCTGGGTACATCATATAATGAGAAACGAAAGACAAAGTAATTTTGTCAACTTTTTTGCTTTAAAAATTCAGAATCAATAAGCAATCCTCAATAGTCAATTCAAATTACCTGCCTATAGCAAAAGGTCAATTTATTACAACGTTTACTTATTATAGCAATAATTTCATATCTGTCATTTCAAAATCAATAAAAAATATTTCAGTATACCCAGTTATATTTTTATATTCTACATTACTGTCACTTAAACAATAACTTGAATACTTAAAGATTTAGATAAATGGTATTCAAAGTACTTTGAACATACACCAAGTACTTTCATAATTGTAAACATCTGAAAATAAAAGGTTAAATTGTCTGTAGGCTTCATAGTGTCATGTATTTTTCTATATATAGTATTCCATCAAAAGTGATTACCCCAATCAAAACTATGAGATACATCTGTCTCTTCTCCATTATACAAAGCATAACCTTGGAATCTTCGTAAAAATTAAAATTGTCAGTATGAAGAAACTAAAAGTGACTAACAATGGATCTGAAGGACACTTTAAGAAAAACCAAAGGATATTAAAGTGTTTATATTTTCAATTGTCATTCATGGGTTAAACTCACAGAATTTTTTTTAACTAAAAGTAATTATTATACTTAGTGGAAACAAAGGAATCTAGATCCCAATCCTTAGTTCTCTAAACAGTACTGCACACCATACTTGTCTCCACAACTATATTATCAACTATATGAAGTATAGAGGTATTTACAGTACACATTTATTTTAAATACATATCAACTGTCCCACCCAACAATATTCTGTTCATACAACTGCTGAAGTCAAGACACTTCTCAGTTAATCTGAAAATATTCCTATAAGTCATATGGTCTTTTGGAAACTAAATCGTAACAAGAGATATGTCTGTATGCTTACTCTAATTTTGGTGTTGGTTTTGTGAAAAATTCATTGTAAAGCTGGTGCTCGTCCTGGCATACATGAACCATAAAAGCACAGCCACTGCGAATCTGCAAGAAACAAATACACACCATCTACATTTAAAGACATACTATAACTCTAGCATATAGGAACTAAGCAAATATCTTGTTTTCATAGAGATTATAATATATACCATAAAACAACTTATTGAAGAGCAGAAAATGATTGGTTTTCAATGACTTATTGCATAATGGGAATGTAATTTTTATTTTCTTTATACCTCATTTTCTACACTTTTGACAACGGAAACAAATTACTTCTCTAGTTGAAAGGAAACATTTTAAATATGTATCTTTTTCTCTAGTATGAATCAAAATAAAACTAAACAAAAAAAAAAAAACTTTTGCTTCAAAAGCCAAGACTAAATTGTCAATATAAAGCCACAAACTTTCAAATTACATCTTTTAAGGAACATCATTTTTTTTGTGAACAAACCTCAAAATATAGATCAAAATAAAAATAGGTTGCTAAGTTCAATGTTACTAAATTAGATTAGTCATAATGGAAAGAAAAAGTACATAAAACTCATTGGCATAGAAACCAAAACCTATTTACCCATGGATAACTTTTAGTATATCAAAATAACTCACAGGAATGTTTGATAATAAACTAAAACAAGCAGAAACTTACCAAGGCACAATGATCTCTGTTATTCTGGCTAGTTAACTCTGTTACTGTACAAGTAATACTAGGACCCAAAAGGAGTTCCCTCTGATCAAGGTAACACTGGTGAATGTCATTTAGTAGTTGTTGGTATCTGATGAAAAGCAAATGAGATTGGAGGGTAAATGGTAAACTTTTGATTTCAGATATGTAAATTAAATATGATCTTAAATCTTGGTAGAGGAAGCCAAAACTCTAAAAGCTGACAATCACTTCTCATTTGCCAACTTTAAAAACTAAAACTATTTTTTTTTTTGAGACGAGGTCTCACTATTTTTGCCTGTGGAACCGCAGGCTCACATTGCCCGGGGTACCACAGACTCAAACAATCCCCAGCCTCAGCTTTCCAGGTAGCTGGGATTACAGGCATGCGCCACCACGCCCAGCTATTTTTTTTTTGGAACTAGGTCTCGCTACGTTGCCCAGAGCAGGACTCGAACTGGAATCCCCAGTCCCTACCATGGCTTCATAGGCTACCGCTTACCAGTACGCGACACCATGCCCGGCCTAAAAACTAGAACTATTTATGCATATAAAAAGATAACAAACCATAATGAACTATAGTACCATAACCTGTATGTCTTTTTTATAACCTTTTTTAAAGAGAGATTTATCTTCCAAGAAAAATCATGTTATATCTACCCAAGAGGAGGAAATCCTGTTGTGGGAAAAGAGATGCTTTACAAATTCGCTTAGTCAGGTCTTAGACCATGCTTCCCAAAATAAGTTGTGTGCTACAAGAAAAAGCATGGATAGTATGCAACACAAATTCTCAACAAATAGCAAGGACGTAACAGATTTTGAAAAACAAAAAAAGAAAGGCATAAGGCAATTTGGAAACTAGAGAACATTTAGATACTTACTCAGGTATTTTTTCAGATCGTAGCTCTATTTGTTCAATAAGAGACTATAAAATAAAGAGAAATACATTTGAAAGCCATCCATTTTAGTCATATTTTAATTATTTTCTGATTATAAAAGTAACACATGTTTATATTACAGAATCTGTAGATACAAAAAATTGAAACATAAAAATCATCTAGACACCAAAAAATAAGTTAAAATTCTTTGTTTTTTGAGGGATAGGTAATCTGCTTTTGAAAATCAACTTTATTTCAAAATATTTCCCATGATTAAGTGATTCTCAATGTTAAATGAAAATGTAATTAGAAAGTCTAGGAAATAGAACTGGCCAACTAGTAGACACTCAATGAATTACCACTATAAATATTCCTAAAAAGGTGACTTTAAAGAACTACATCATAACCCCTTGGGTAGATGTACCATACATCAACCATTCTTCTACTGCTGAACATCTAGATTATGTCTAAGGAATAACAGCCCGTAGTTAAAAGTGGGCTTGGAACTCAAAGTTTCACATGCCATAGAGCTTCGAAAGGGCTAAGTGAATTTCATAGCAATATCCTATTTATGTCAACAAACTTACTCTGACTTTGGGGGCAGCAGCACGAAATTTCACATAAAACAGTGTGAAAGCATTGTCCACATTAGGAACAGAGGAAGGATCCTGAAAAATCATGGGAAAGGACATAGAAGGAAGATAATTAGCAAATAAACAATTATTCAGAAAATATGACGTATTTTTCAGGTATTCATCCCTAAGAAACAACGTGTAGATACCATATTAAGGTCACCACTAAGGATACAAATATAATGTCATAATGTAATGTTACTTCAATAAAACAATAATAAAACTTTTTTTAAAGGAAAGAAAACATTCATAAACTTTCATACAGCTACTACTTGGCTTTTACACCAACTAAAAGTTCAAATAGGAGTCTCAAAGAGAAATGAAATATCATTTTTGCTACAAATGAAATATAATTATGTGGGACTATTATTGCTCTCCTCTTTATAAATAATGTTTATCTTGTATTACCTGAACTGTGCAATAAACTGAACTGAGATTCAGTCAGTTACTTAATGATTACAGGACATTGGTCAAATTATTTAACTAGATCTCTGAGATTCAGCATATTCATTAAATGTCAATAACATATCCTCAGATTTTGAACAGCTCAAGAGTAAAACACTAACACACAGTAGGTACTAGTATTTTTTAGATATTATTACCCAAACACTACAATTTGTGCAAAATAGAAAAATCATATTTTGTAAAATAGAAAAAACATATAGCTGTTATGTCAGCTAGAGCAATATAAATGATAAAATGCAGCCTAAAAATCAATGGCATTGAACTGAAAAGTTCAAGGAGATAATCCATGTTCTTTAGAAAGTGATTTCAAAAAGTAAAATGCATAATCTTAAGGTTTTATTTTCTTAGAAAATGAATGTACTCAATGACATCCTAGCTGGTTATATTTATTTTCTAAGCTTAACACCTCGCAGCTACTACAATGTATAATTAACTTGTTTGTTGCCCTCTTTATGGATTATGGCTCCAGAACAGCAGGAAACTTGCTAGCTCCTTTTACCATTGTACAGGTCTAGTACAAGGAGCCAAGCATTAGGAGACATTCAAAACATTCAAAAACATACTTTCTTGATACAGATACTTAAATTATCCATCATTTATAAAGGAAAAAACTGAAATGATCCATCAATTGTAATCTACCACTTAGCTCACTTTTACTATTTTGGCATATTTCCTTTTTAGTATTTTCATGAAAATTACTTTTAAAAAGTTTTAAGTGACAAGTAGTTGGAGTTTATTTTATCATATAGTACTGAATACTGTATTTTATTTATTGCAAATAACACTAGATGAACACATAAAACATGGTCATTTTTTCCTAATATAAGTAAAACTGCAATGCATAAAATTATTTAACATAAGTTAAAAAAGATATGGAGTTACTAAGTACCAATTTCAGGCTAAGATTAAGGCCAATAAATGAATTTTTAAAAAACCACTTTATTAGTTTTAATAAACTCACCCTTTTTAATAACTGAGTTGAAAGGTTCTGTATTGTATTCACAGTGTATGTCTTCATTAGGTGCAAAGCTTTAGAAAGACATTGCTTAAACTTCAGTAAGTACACAGGATAGTCTTTAAAATTCGGCTGAAAAGAAAAAGCAAAGATTTACAAAGAAAAAACAGTAAAAAGGCAAACTTTCACTGAAAACCAGTGTGTCCTTTATGTAGTTAAATATACAGGTAGGCTGGTTAGCACAACTGGTTAGTGTGATGCTAATAAAGTTATATATATAAGAAGATCATATGTAGTCAATAAGCTCCACAAAGAAAAATTTTGCAAATGCCTGATTTACAGGCAAATCCCTGGTGTTTAGTACAAAGTAGGAAATAGCCAGGCACGGTGGCTCGTGCCTGTAAGCTTCAGCCTATGAAGCGGTTGAGTCTAGGGATCGCAGTTCAAGTCCCGCCTGGGGCCCTTAGCGAGAGAGACCTAGTTCCAAAAAAATAGCTGGGCGTGGTGGCATGCGCCTATAATCCCAGCTACCTAGGAAGCTGAGGCTGGGGACGGCTTGAGTCCTTGGTACCCCGGGCAACGTGAGCCTGCAGTTTCATGGACAAAAATAGCGAGACCTAGTCTCAAAAAAAAAAAAAAAAAAAAAAAAGTAGGAAATAAATATTTTCAGTTTTTAGCAAAAACTGTATATCACAGTTATATCACAGTATATCACAAATTTCAAAGCTAGTATGTTAAGTTGCTAGTATGTTAAGTTCAATTAGGAAAAGAACATGAGTTGAGAAAATAAATACAGCTATAAATCTTGGGGGACCAAAACAGAGTGATTAACCAAAAAGTTTGGTCCCTTCATTATCCCATGTAACAGTGTCTGTTTCCAAAGAAGTATCTAGCATTAAAGGAAGTCATCAGCCTAAAAGTAATTCATCCTTTCACACAGGATAAAGCTGTGTCAGCTAGGACCTCTTTCTACATTAGGGCTGTTAAGAAACTGAAAGTATATTTTACACCACTGCTGATAATGACTAAAAATTTACTATAATTTTTCTTTCAGTACTTTGTTGAAAGCAGAAAAAAATATTTACTTCATAGCACAAGAAGTGAAATAACAGGGATATCAGGATTTCTTTAAAATAATACAAAAATAATATAACTTACATGAGATGAGATATATGTTATACAATCATCTAACTTGGCCAGCATAGGTATAAATCCTTCACTATTCACAGATAATGTGGGAGAATTCAATTTCTAAATGGGGGGGAAAAAAACCTTAAATCACAAAAATTTATACGTAAAAAGTTGAAATTATGCATTAATATTAGCATAAGCATATTTCCCGTTAGTATATAATACAGTTACAGTAATGTCTTTACAATATATTTTAAGTCATCAAAATATCCTCAACTGTAGTTCATGTGAAACAATAAAGGACAAATTAAAAACAGAATACTAATTCAACTGAATTTACCCACTGTGTTTTAACATAGGCTATTTATGAATTAGAGAATGTTTTCTATTACTTTTTATACAACATTATATTAAAATAATACACCAAATACCTAGAGTTCTCATTTTCTAGTACTTTACAACAATACATAAGTTTTCCACTTTCAAATACTGGCAATTTTCTCAAGATTAAAGGATTAGTTAGAAAAGTTATAATAAATTCCACAGTCATAAAATGAAAGTAAAATATAGTATATTTGCGTAAAATATAAACATATCTAAGCTATACAACAAATATAAATGACAAAAATATTTAATATATAAAATTACCATTAAACTACATAAAACTAGGTAATCATATTTAATATACTATAAACACAAAAATGTAAACATATACATAAGTAATGTAATATATATTTACACTTAAGTAGAAATAACCATTTATTTCTTATCTTAATAAGCAAATCGCTTGGCAATGAACTATTTTCCCATGTGTAGGCCATAGTTATTGGCTACTAGTTTTACTTCTCTCTGTAAACTATAATAATTATGATTAATATCTAATAATACAAATCATATGTGGCTTTTATTAATTTATGAGCTAAAAACACAAAAAGATAATTTACGTAGCAGTCATAATAGTCTTTATTGAGACTATTACCTTGGGATTCAAGGTATGTGCTATGAAAACTACATTTTTCCTCAAATTAAACAAGAGATTAGTTTAAAAAATATTTGATTACTATTATAGTAACATAACCATATAAATTTAATACTATTTCCATCTTCATCACAGCTTACAAATTAAATACTATAATAGGTAGCCAACAGAAACTTTACAAACAATAACACAATTTAAGAAGTATTTATTTAAGTCATATTTAAAGAAATCTGAATGGTGAATGATAGATCATCAGCCACAAATAGGCATATCTAGCAGCAAGTAAATTATTAAGCTATAACATGACTCAAGCCAATTTATAAAGATCACACATTCAGAAAGGAATGTAAGTCATTAACTTTACGAAAAGCAAAAAGCATGCTTACTGTGTTAATAGTTTCCAATTCATTAAAATAGGAAAGCTTTTGTTGAATGTTTTCAGCCAGATCAACAAGTTCCGACTTGCATTTTTAAAAGAGAAAAATCAATTATTATAGGAATATAAGAATCAACATCCCAGTCTCAAAATTACATTGAATAGATTATACTAAACACACAAGCATATGTCTAATGACATAAGATTTATTTCTATTAGACAGAAGTTTTCAGAATAATGTTCAAAGTTTTCCACAATCATTGGCAAAAATAGGCAAAGTATTATAATAGTACATTACATCATTCTATAAAATAATAAACAACTGCCTTTTAAAAACACATAAATTACATTAGGGAAAACTTGGAGATACATATAGAACTTAAATGTTCCATCATTAAGTTCAACCTACATCAAGTTCACCTTTTCATAAACTACCATTTCTATAATCACCAAGACTTATTTGAAAACAGTCAAAAAGAGCAGAATAAACTAATATAACCCATCACTCTGAAATTGTACTGAGACCTAACAGCTCAAAACACAGCAGAGCTTACTTTTGCCCCTGTTGACATAAACTTATTTAGAATAAAATCAGGGCATCAATATAATAATCTACACACATTATTAGTACAGGGCCAACGGCAGTGCTCAAAATAAATGGGAAAATTAAGGAAATTAAAATTAAATTTAAAAAATTAAATTCTAATTGTCTATTTAAAAATAAAATATTAAATATAATCACTGACACTCTCTCCTACTCCAAATTACCTGTTCTTTTAGGAGCTGTTCACAGGCTTCATGTAGGGTTCCTGTCTTATTGGACACAAAAAGATACTGTTTCTGCAATGACTCCAGATGCTGAAGAGCATTGTTTACATCATTCAATATAGCATCACACTGCTCCTGAAACCCAGACAAGTAATCCCTCATCTGTCTAAAAAACAGAACCAAAAGGGGATTGGCAATAATATTTTCCCCCAATACACAGTGAATCAACAACAACCTAATTTTTCCCAAAATGCTTCAATATTAGAAAGTCTAACCTATTCACAAAAGTTTATTATATTCAGAAAAGTATCAAAAACCATATCACAATTGTTTCAATACTTAAGAATGAAAATCACTAAAACTATGAGCAACAAAAGGAAACCGTCTAGGAGCCATAAAGTGGCCTTTCAAGTGTAAGGCAATAATAAAAATACAGGCTCAACTTTCAAGCACTGGACACCAGGACCATTCTAAGGTATCAAGTAGGCTGACCCTACAGACCATTTCCACCTTTGAGAGATTGTAGACTGCTATAGAAAGGATTTTAGATGTGGAATTCAAAGATCTGAATCTAGGTCCCAACTCTGCCCACATCTCCATGACATTAGGCCATTTACTTAATATTTCCAGGCCTTAACTTTGCTCATTTAAAAAATGGGAATAATATCTTTCCTCACAGAGCTGCTATGAAGATTAAATAGTATCATATATCAAAGAACCTAACTAAATGCCTAGCAGTAATAGTCACTTAATAAATGTTAAAGAAAAGCAAATACTCAACCCACAGTTCCCAAAACAGATAGATACTGTACACCACCATTCTCCCCTGCTATCAATATACACAACAGAACAACATATTACACCCAGTCTAGAAGGCTATCCCTCAGTCTTTTGGGTCTCTCCTTCTAAAAAAAGGCAAACACTTCTCAGAGTTCTTGTAAAACTCCCACATGAACACACACCTTTCAAGAGTTATCTAAAAGCAATATGTGCCCTAAGCTGTTAATTATGATGTAATATTTTATTTACTCACTTAATTCCCACCATCAGTGATGACCCTTTCTGGTCATTCTTAAAGAAAATGTTGTTTTTGAAATTTTCTTTATACCTTAATTTTGTTAAAAGATACAAATTATAAAGTGATCCCAATGACTGTGATCCAAAAATTAAAATAGCTAATAAATGTAAGAGCCATATACCTATATTTGGTTTCTTCATTCTGCTCCATCTGAGTCTGCAGCTTTGCAAACCATGAGAAAAACTGGGAAAATAAACAGAATTATAAAACTAAACAGACAGAATAAAAAGTAGTCACACACTAATCAGCAAGTCAAAAGGTAAACACTAAATCTTATGTCTGGTTTAAAGTTGAGAAACATTAACTGCATACTCAACATCTACGTGCTAGGAAAAGCAAAATGTTTAAAACACAGGCTATTTTCAGAGTCAATTAAGGAAGTATATTAAAATAGAACATGTAAAAAATAAATATTTTCTTCCCAAGAGGCTAATGACTACTTGCCAGATTGCCAAATTTGAATGTTATCTAGTAAGACTTGTGAGAACATTAAAAAAAATAAACATTTGCCTCACTTAAAAATGGATTTGACTTGTGATGCTATAATCAATAAAAATATTCATGATTAAAAAATGGGAGAAATTAACCTCAAATGAGCATGAGGAAACTTTTGGGGATGATGAAATGTTTTTTATATTGATCACAGTATTTACAGTTATAAACACTTAACAAAATTTATCAAGTATATTTGATTGTATGTAAGATATAACTCGATATTTAATTTCTTTAAAACCTTGTAAAAAGATATGCAGGTATAAATTAAACCCAAAAAAACTCACAGATGCACAATTCACAAGGCAAGGTTACTTTCTCTAATTCTCTAATTCTCAAGTGGGATTTGAAGTCAAAGGTATCCTTTATTCTCTCAAGATGCTAGGCTGCCAAGTACCTTGGCTATTGTTTACCCAACATTTACTGTATGTCTGTCACCCTCTGTGTTTACATATATTATTTTAATTCTCACAAAAATCCTATCAGATAGGTATTTACTTATCCCTATTTAACACATTAGGAAACTACCTAAGAAGGTATGTGATTTGCCTATACTCCAAAGATGGTTAAGTGATGGAGGTGACTTTCAAATACAGGGCAATCCTAACTCAACAGGTGGAGCTAGCTCTTAATCACTTAGCAGCACTACCTCTCCTGATTAACCAAATATAGAATTCAGTATATGTTTTACCTGGTAAATATCTCAGCTGTGAGTCTCACTAGGAGTGAGAAGACAGAGCAAGTGGCAATAATAAGGAAAAAGCAAAGACCAAGAGAAGACTGCACATACTAACCTATTGAAAAGTAGGTGTATAAGAGTTCATTTCAAGAGAATATTTGTTCTTAAAAAAAGAAATTACCTAGAAGCAAATTTATGTGCACACATGCATGCGTGTGTAAGTGCATGAGTACATGCGTGCGTAAGTGCCTGTGTTTACATGAACATGAAAGCTGGAAGGAGAAATTGACACATACTGGAGGAAGTCAAAAGTATATAAAATGCAGAAATCTCCACTCAATAAATACAATGTGTCAATATCCAGGCTAGGACTATCATATTTCAAATCTGTATTGCAAATGAGCAATAGCTAGGCATGGTGGCGCATGCCTGTAGACGGCAGCCTAGGAGGCCACGGCTGGGGCCAAGAATCGCGGTTCGAGTACCACTGGGGCACTTAGCGAGACTTAGTCCCAAAAAAAATAGCTGGGCGTGGTGGTGCACGCCTGTAATCTCAGCTACCGGGGAAGTTGAGGCTGGGGATTGCTTGAGTCTGTGGTACCATGGGCAACAAGAGCCTGCAGTTCCACAGGCAAAAATAGCAAGACCTAGTGTCAAAAAAAAAAAAAAAAAACCTGAGCAATACACTTATTTAAAATATTTAAATAGTCACAGCTAACATAGAATCCAGAATGTTCTAGAAAGACTGGATGTTAGATATTATCTGAAATGTTCAGAACTTTAAGACTGTTTATATTAGCCCTGTCTGGAGACATTTAAAATGATCAAATATCCTCAGAAACAATACTGTCATTCACCTGTTGTGCAGTTTCAATTCTTTCTTTTTCCATTTCCAAAGAAGAGAAACCCTTCGAGAGAATGTCTTCAGTAGACTGGGGTACTATGGAAGTCTCAGAAGTGGGTGGTGACTGCGATGTTAAACTGCTGAAGTCTTCAAGGGGGAGCTTTAAAAAAAAAAAAAAGCCAAAAACATTTAAATAACTTGAAAATTCTAAATTAAAATCAAGATTGATACTCCATTTAAGTTGTTTTAATCTTCTTTTGCATCATCTGAAATTATTACATGCTATACAATACTATCAAATAGTTACTAGGCTCTCTGTATTAAATGCTAGTCTCAAATGCAAACATACCAATGTTCCACTTCTAGTAAAGTATGGTTTTTGGAGTTACCTTTCTAATACTGGTGGTGAATTTGTGCTAATCCACATACATTTTCTCATTTGAACCTCTTATGAACTAGCACCAAAGGCAAAAGCATTTGCCCTACCTGGTATCTAGCATAATACTAACCAAAAGAAAATAAATTATACCCAAAAATTATCAAAAACATTACCTCCACCATTTCCATGCCATGGTACACTGGTACAATTTCAAATTATGAAATCATAAGTGAACGGAGAATTTCAGAGTCTCACAAGACAGAGGCTGACAAGGTCTTACTTTGACACTATCATACTGGCAGTACCTTCTAGTTTTGTTTGAAAGACAACATAGGTGTTAATTTATCACAAACATACAAGTTGTATTTAAAGCTAAAAGAAGGTGAGGGTAGATGCAGGGGAAAGCAAAAAGGCCTAGTTATTACACTTCAATCCAGTTTTCAGTTTTTAATGACACTTTAAGATTTACCTATATAAAATATGATCCAAGGTCTTAGCAAACTGCAGCTGTGTTTTTCTTGATGCAGACATTTCATCTGAAAACAGCATTTCTATTCAAAATTCAAGTTGAATACAAAACTATCACTAATTTAGAAAAGCAATCCTCTCTAGCATGGTCAAGCATTTTACAACCTGGAGTAAACACTGCAATAGGCTGTGTGACAATGGGTAAATTACTTAATGCTTCAAATTCTCAATTTCTTCCCTGTAAAGCAGGAATTGCAGTCTCTATATCACAAGGCTTTTGTGAAGAGTAAATACAAAAATAATGTTTCTTGGAATACTGGGAAGTATGACAAACTGTTCAGGAATGTCTTTGATCTGCTTTCCACAAGAGCTTTGACAGTTATCTAGAGGGTCCTGGGATGTATGTAAATATCTGATTAAGGACATGACTAGTTCATGTGAACTCTTCCTAAATTGTGCCACAGTTCCAAGTATTAAAGGACATTAAGAATTAAGTTTCTCGCCGGGCACGGTGGCTCGTGCTTGTAAGCTTCAGCCTATGAAGCGGCTGGGGCTAGGGATCACAGTTCAAGTTCCTCCTGGGGCCTGTAGTGCGACCTAGTTCCAAAAAATATCCGGGCGTGGTGGTGCGCGCCTGTCACCCCAGCTACCTGGGAAGCTGAGTTTGGGGATTGCTTGAGTCTGTGGTGCCCCCGGCAACAAGAGCCTGCAGTTCCATGGGCAAAAATAGCGAGACCTAGTCTCAAGGAAAAAAAAAAAAAGAATTAAGTTTCTCAAATCTGGTGAGAATACATCTGTGTCTAAAGTGTCACCAGTAATGGATGCTGACTCTAAGTATTTGGAGAACAGAGGAAGCTATGCTAAGGTAAGCTGTATCTAAATTGGTTCTGTGGAACCAACAAAAGTTGTCTCCTTGGAGACAAGGAGGTGGCCCACCAGAGAAGATGCTACATGTACTTAGCACAATGCCTGCCACACAATAATTAACACTCAAATATAAGTTACTGTTATGGTTCATATATTACTTCTACTTACTAGCAGTAACAGGAAATAAATTCATAAATCTGAATCTATAATACCTTTTGGGAACAAAACTATCAGCAAGTTATCTTTACACAATTATATTTTGCTAGTAGTAAATTTTAGTTCTGTATGAACAGATCTGACAAAATTTAATCATTTAGCTGCATCAGCACTATTTACACAATAGTGGAGACTTGGCTCATATTCAGATTTGAAAGTACATGTAGGTTAGCATAAAGAGAGCTATGTAGAGTGTTGCTTGCACCCTAACAATAAGATACACACAAACAAGTTGCAAAATCCTAACTATTCTTGAATCTATAGGAAAGTGAGTTTGCAGAATAACCAACTATTTTAAAACCAAAGGAAAGAAAGGGAGCTTCAGGAAGAGACAGAATGAGAGTACTGGCTCACAAATGACAGATCATGGATAAAAAGAAATGAAAGGTCAGGCATGGTGGCACATGCTGTAAGCAGCAGCCTAGGAAGCCACGGCTGGGGCCAAGTATCACAGTTCATGTCCCACCGGTGGCATGTAGTGAGACCTAGTCCCAAAAAAAAGAAAAAAATAGCTAGGTGGGGTGGTGTGTACCTGTAATCTCAGCTCCTGGGAAGCTGAGGCTGGGGATTGCTTGAGTCTGTGGTACCCCTGTGGTACCCGCAATGTGAGCATGCGGTTCCACAGGCAAAAATAGCGAGACCTGGTCTCCAAAAAAAAAAAAAGAAAGAAAAGAAAAGAAATGAAATGACAAATACTATATACAATCAGGTAGTAATTCAGTTAAAATTTCTTATGTCACTAAAGGTTAGAGGGTGTGTACAAAATACCTGAAAACCAAACACAGGGGGCATGTGTGATCTTCTCCACAGACCTCCCCCAAGAGTTCATGAGAAAGAATGAGGACAAGGTGGTGCAGAGAGGAGCAGAGATCTAGCCAGGTTCCAAAGGTTGGTAGTTTGAAAGATCTATTATATAGTTTATGCAAACAGGAACACTAACGTATTAAACAAAATTATAATAAACTGTCAAGTCCACCTAAACAGCTGAACAGACCCAGGGAAAAAAGCAAGCAAGTACACCTTCCCCTCCCAAACTATACATATTACACAACCTCTCAAACTACATACTACACAAATGTACAAGGGTGCAGAAAATCACTTCTACAATGAATTCATTCCCTAAATGAGAAGTAATGTTACTTTTTCTGTTTGGAGCAAATCACTGAGCAGGTAGAGATGGAGTCTCATATTTACCTTTTTCATCACACCTAAGACCTTCTTTTCTTATTCTTATTTGGTCTGAGTGACACCTATACTATCACAGGATTACATTCTAATGTTTTCTTTTAAAGTGTAAGTCATGTGGGGATAAAAGTACATGAATAAAATGATACCAGTGTGTAGCTTGCCATGAGCACTTTACATACATGGTTTTATTTAATTCATAACACCCCATTAAGTAATCTCCATTTCATAAAAAAGGAAACAGCTTCAGAAAAGTAAAATGTTATACCTATGGTCACATAACCTATTAAAAAAAAAAAAAGACAACCTTAATAGGAAACTACAGATAAATTTCAGTATAAATTATTTTAGTATTTTATCAAAAATTACTAAATTCAATAGAAAAAAAAGGTTCTTACTACTAAAAAATTTGCCTTACTATAAGAAACCAATCTATGCCAATATCTACTGCAATTTTTTTAACCCAACTCCAAATAAACAGATATAACTCTTTACCAAGTTAGGATTAAGTCTCCTTCATAAAAGAGAAAACTATTTTCTCAAGAAGTTAAAAGCATTATATATGTTCTCATGTGGCATCCTTCTATTCAACTAATTGGACCAATTTCAGTTCGGTGAGTAATTTATCTCATGAAAATTTCAGAACAGGCTGGGCACGGTGGCGCGTGCCTGTAAGTGACAGCTTATGGAGTTGCAGCAGGGTTTGGGGATCGCGGTTCGAGACCACAGCGAGACATAGTCCCAAAAAATAGCTGGGTGTGGAGGGACACACCTCTAATCCTAGCTACCTAGGAAGCTGAGGCTGGGGATTGCTTGAGTCATGGTACCACAGGCAATGTGAGCCTGCGGTTCCACTGGCAAAAATAGCGAGACCTAGTCTCAAAAGAAAAGAAAAGAATATTTTAGAGCATTACAGAAATATTCTGGTTTAGATATAGTCTGGACAAATAAAATGAAAACTGAATTTTTTTCAGCACTAATGTTAAAATAACAGTAATGAGAATTAAAAATTCAGTTCCAAAGTCTTCCCATCAGAAAACTTCAATAAAGGGAAACAAGGGTTATATAGAGCTGAAGAGCAATGAAATTTATACTTAAAGATTTCAGCCCAAACAACAAACTAATTCTCATAGGAATCAAATGCCAAGAGTGCAGGAAGAGTTTCACTGAACCTTTAAACTTGTCAAAGTCACCCTCTACCCATTACCTTGCATTGTTTTTTCATCGAGTTGAAATGCTATTTCTCTAGTCTTTGCAGGGCTGGTTTCTTGCATAAGTTCTCACCTTAGACTGACATTTTCTGATAATGTTCTCCCCTCATAATGTGAAAGGACATAATCTCATACCTTTGTGCTACACCATTCTATTTTATTTGCCTTATATCATAAATAAATCTCTGAACTTTGTGCCCTTTTACAATTTCTTAGTTTCCTATCATCACAATTATGTCAGTTCCATGTCTTTCTTATCTTTCTATCCTCAATTTCTAGCCCAAAGTAAGCACATAATATGTTAAATAACCACATGAGGGTAGTAGTAGATATTCTATTCCATAAATATTTAAAGAACGGTGAAAATGAACATGCTATTTACTTCACTCCAAAGCTTTTCTTTCACGCTCAATGAGAACAAGAATTAAAAGTTTATGACCCATAACAATAAAAACACATTGAGTTACTTTTCATGAAATATGCTTCTCCCAGGTGCCAAGCATCTGGGCCTTCTGCTTCAGGCACAATCAATTACAGAGTTTACAGTATTAACAGAGCAAACCACTCCTATTATCCAAAGCATAAAAGACTTTTTGATAGCCAAGTAAAGAAATTCCCACCTATTTCCTCATTTATTTCAGATCCAGTTCCAGCATAGCGCCCTAGAGATGGACAGAGAAACCCAAAATAGAACATCTATGTTTTAAGGCAGAGCAGCCACAGTGAAAGGGAAGAGAACTTGAAAATCAACGCTCTTAACCTCTACAGTTTGACAGCAGAAAAATTTTGTCTCAAAACTCAATCTGCCTTTGGACACAATTCCAAGTCCTAAAGAAAGATAATGTCTCCAATGTGGAAAGGAATCATCACCAATAACACAATCCTATTAAACCTGACCTTCCAAGCTAGAAAAAGTCTGTCAACTATCTAACAACTGAAAATTCCTAATATATACATCTTGTGTTTACAGATAATTGAATTGAGTCACACAAGCAATGATCCACCTGATATCCCAATAGTAATTAGGACTGAAAAAGTTGACAAGAAGCTGAAAGCAGCATCATTCAGTAATACACCGACCCAACTTCAGAAAATGTATCTGTACTATTTTGCTATCAATCAAATAAATCTGATCTCCCAAAACCTGCACCTGATGGAAAGCTCGGCGTGCCATGATGAATGCACCCACAGAGGATCAGGTTTTGATCTCAAGTGCCCCAAAGGAAAAGAGTTGGGTTATTCATTAAAGTGGTAAACTACCGAAATGAGGTTGCTCTGCACCAAGCACTTTGATTCCGCCCCTCCTCCTTCCCAGAGATGGGGGGCCGCAAGAAAACGCCTCTGCTGACACCAGGGGCCCGACACCTGAGACAAGACGCCCAGGGCAAAGCTCCGAGACCACGGCTCCCTGTCAACAGTTCACGTCACTGGGGTAGGGTTGGAAGCCAGTCACTGGACGCCCTGGAACGCGTTCGCGCATGAGGGACGAGTCGGGGGCTAGCACAGGCCTGACAGCCTGAGGAAGTGAAGGGCCTCTCCTACCGGAGCCGCCCGCGTGACCGGGAAGGAGTGGAGAGACAGCCCGGGCAGGGGTCCGCAAGGCGAGGGTCCGCAGGTCTGCAGGTCTGCCCCCTACCTCGTCCGGCACAGGCAGGTCCTCAGCCGCCGCCTTCAGCTCCAGCACCGAGTCCGTCTGCCTGTCGGTCAGCGGCGCCGTCGTGTCCGGTCTCCCATCCCAGAGAGCGAGTTTCTCCCGAGCGTCCCGTTCCGCCGCCGCCTCGGACAGTAACAACATCGCTGCCTCCGCCATCGCCACAGCCACAGTGGCCCTCAGCAAAACAGCGGGGTCGTGGGGACCCCGACAGAGAAGTCAGGGCCACTTCCGGGAGAACCGTGGTTTCCAGCGCGGCACCGGCGACCGGGCGGGGCGGGGCGGGCCGGAATCTCCTGACCCCGGAAACGCTTCCCTGGTGTGTGGGCTCAGCCGCAGCCAGGACAGACGTGGCTTAAACCCGTTGCAAATATTTCCGGTTGGGATGTAGAAGACGGAGAATATGGGCCCTGGTGGAAGTAGGCATGCCCCCACCGGAAGTTCTTTCAACTTCAATAACTTTATTGTTACATGTTGCTCAGGTAATTGACAGTTGTGGTAAGTGACCCATCCAGCACCCGCCTTCGTGAGCTCGGGATCTACTGCCTCTGCTCACAGCTGGGTACTCTGGGTAGAGAGGGTGGTCTGTGTTTTCCGTGTTGATCTATTAGCAGTTAACACTATCTAGACCAAAACCTCGTTATAAATTTTTCCAACATCCACTAATTCCGCTGTCAGAAAACTAATTTATAAGAAAAATTCAAGGATTTATGCAGACTGTATTAGATGTCATTAAGAGTCTCAGTTAGCCGGGCAAGGTGGCTCGTGCCTGCAAGCTTCAGCCTATGAAGCGGCCAGGGTTAGGGATCGCGGTTCGAGACCCGTCTGGGGCCCGTAGCGAGACCTAGTTCCAAAAAAAAATACAGCTGGGCATGGTGGCTCACGCCTGTAATCCCAGCTACCTGGGAAGCTGAGGCTGGGAATTGCTTGAGTCTGTGGTACCACGGGCAACGTGAGCCTTTGGTTCCACGGGCAAAAATAGCGAGACCTAGTCTCAAAAAAAAAAAAAAAAAGTCTCAGTTACCTGTAAACAACAGGTATGTCCAACCTCAAGAAACTGAATGCGTCATGGCACAGACTCGTAATTGGAATCCTATTCTGTCATTTAAATTATGTTATAGATTTCAACAATAAAATAATAATAATATTGGCTCATAACCTAGAGAATAATATATTTTTGAGTCCATAGTGTTACATATAGGCAAACCATTAAATGAGAGAAGAGAGAAATTCACCTAACAGCATTTCAATCAACATATATAGAATGAAAATCATTACAGATATCACAGTAATAATTATAGTAGGCAGGGCCGGGCACGGTGGCTCGTGCTTGTAAGCTTCAGCCTATGAAGCGGCCGGGGCCAGGGATAGCGGTTCGAGTCCCGCCTGGGGCCTATAGTGAGACCTGGTTCCAAAAAAATAAACAGCTGGGCGTGGTGGCACACGCCTGTAATCCCAGCTACCTGGGAAGCTGAGGCTGGGGATGGCTTGAGTCCGTGGTACCCCGGGCAACGAGAGCCTGCGGTTCCACAGGCAAAAATAGCGACACCTAGTCTCAAAAAAAATAATAATAATAATAATAATAATTATTATAGTAGGCAAAGTCTAGGGAAGATGCCAAAATTAGTGGCAACTCTGGTTGGGGGGTAGAGAAAATATTTTTTTAATTTTACTTAGCAAGATTTGAGATTATTAAAGAACAACTGTGAGTAGACCTCAGGGCAAGGGGTGTCATGACCTGGGTCATGGTTTCACTTTCCTCATCTCCCAAACTGGTCCCTCTGTGCCCAGAGATGGTTACTACTGCAGTCAGGGCTCCCATGGGTGGCAGTTGCTTATCCATGGAGCCATATGTTTGTGTGCCTTTGGTCACTTGGTGTGATAATTCCAGTCATAAGCAGAATTAATGTCTTCCCACAAAATCAATTTATTTGTAGTTCGTTAAACTAATAAATGGTTACTAACCCATTACAACTGAAAACTGGTCAATCTGACCATCAGGATGAAAGAGCTGGAAGACCATAAATTCATACAACAAACAGTCTGTTAACAACTTTAATACATCTATTAGTCTAACATTCTCAAATATCATAAAACCAAAGTCCAAAGAAGGTAAAGCCCAGGTTCCAGCAGAGGCATTTTTGAGAAGCAGTCAGAGGAACAAAATGCCTTGCAGCCTGTGGCTGGGTCACTGGCAATGTTGCAAAGGAACAGTTTGTGTAGAGATGTGTCCACATCTCAGAGGAACAGTTTGGGGTAGAGATGCATCTATTCAGTATCCAGTTGCTGTTTTTTCTATCATTTCTTTAGTGTCTCTTTGCCCAGAGTCGGTGTATCTAATCATTCAGATAAACTTTGGGCAAGTCCTCCTACTGAAGTCCCTTGGACATTTGAAAAGGTCTGTGCTTTAGCATTAGTGACTCTACAACCCCCAGGCCCACAGTAACATGCAATGTGAAGGAGGTTCCCTCCTTTGCCAATCAGTGAGGGAAGAAAGCCACCACGAGTGGCTGTGGCCCCATGGCAGAACTAAGGAAAGAGGAGAGAAGCTCAACCAACCACCTGGGTAAGTTGGTCCCAGCAATGAACGCCTCACTGCCATCAACTGGGAGTTGGATTTCCAAACCCAGAAGTGCACCACGTTATCTGCCCAACAACAGGTTCCCAATGTGCTCAGCCTCATGGTCCACCTCAGTTACTCCTGGAGATCCAAGCAGCCTCATCTTGCTGTCCAGGAGTACAAATCCATACCCAGGAAAAGAGGACATAGTTCTAGAAAAAGAAAAGATACGTGGGCCAAACATGGACCAACAGTTTGCAGCAAGAGGAGTTGGAGTGACCAGAGGGGGGAAGGGGGAAAGAGGGGGTGGGGTGGGGGATAAGGGGTATAATATAACCATCCAAACATAACCAATATTGTACGATAATTACCAAATAAATTTTTTTTAATTAGTGACTCCATTTTATATTTGACATTACTTCATAATGTATAATTATACTGAGGAAGAGGAACTTTCAGGTTGTTTATATTACATTAAAATCCTTCGGGAAAGCTTCAGGCTGATCTTCAAAAGCCTCTAGGATCATTTGCAGCTGTACTTCTGTCTCTGGGCATCTTCCAGAAAAGCACTGAGCATATTCCAAGGACAACCATAATTACTTTCAAGCATTTTTCTGAGCCATATCCCAGAAAGATTTGATTCAGCCCAATAGCAATGTGGTTCTTAAGAGAAAGTCACTGCATGGAGATCACCGCCACGCCTTCCTGCCCATAAAGAATCGTGGCCATATGCTAGTGTGTACCTTGCTTCTGAATCAACAACAGTTATAAACTTCTCTTCCTACTTCTCCATTGCTGAAGTCACAGTAACTTCAGTTTTATTTTCAGAGTACAAATAACACCAAGCAGTGCATGGCTAAGATGGCAGATGAGAACACTGGCCTTTTAAGAACAAAATTTAGCCAGGCACGGTGGCTCGTGCTTGTCAGCCTATGAAGCGGCCGGGGCTAGGGATCGCGGTTCGAGTCCTATCAGGGGCACATAGCAAGCCCTAGTTCCAAAAAAATAGCTGGGCATGGTGGCGTGTGCCTGTAATCCCAGCTACCTGGAAGCTGAAGCTGGGGATTGCTTGAGTCTGTGGTACCCCGGGCAATGAGAGCCTGCGGTTCCACGGGTAAAAATAATGAGACCAAGTCTCAAAAAAAAAAAAAAAATTAAAGTCAGAAGAGATCTAAAGATTATATCATCCAACCCTTTTGTGCTACAGATGAGCACACTGAGGCCAACAGAGGTGAGATGATCAATCCAAAGCCCTGTAGGCAGTTAAGGTCAAAGTCATGATTAGAACTTAAATAATCTGATTCTGTGGCTGATGTTCTTTGTACTATCCCAGAGTCCCTCCAACTTCTTCAAAACGTTAAAAATACACACACACAAATTAGTATAATACAAAATTAAAATATAATTTTGACTAAAGTAGCTCCAAATCTTGTTTTCTATATAAGAAACTAATACACTTTTAAAAATTGCTAATTTAATGTTTGTGGACACATTATGCATGAAGGTATGACTTTGTGATATCAACATCCAAAAGGTTTGGGGACAGCGCTATAGAGGAGCAGAGTTTTTGTATGTTATTAAGATTAAACTGCTGTAATTCAAATAAGAGTGTTCCAATTTTAGAATGTAAGATGTAGTTCCCATGCTAACCACAAATACAACTGTTACTGAATATACTCAAAAGGAAATGAGCAAAGAATCCAAACATATTACTACTGAAAAATAAAGTAACAAAAAAAGTCAGTAATGTAAGAAATGTGGGACAAATAACCACTAAGTTTATAGAAAACAAATGGCATAATTACAGAAGTCCTTCCTTAGCAATAATTATTAAATTCCCATTCTGCTGGCCTACCCTATTGACCTGCTGATTTCAGACTGGTCAGTTCCCCACAATCATGAGCTTATTTCATAAAATAAATCATATATGCTTACACATAAATATTCCATTGGCTCCATTTCTCTAGAGAATGCTAGTACATATCCTTTAAATTCATTCTCAAATGACTACGTAAAATAAATTCATTCTTTACTTAAGTTTATGCCTTTTCCTTAAGAAATGAATTCTTGATATACAAAGGAGTTTACATCTTAACTTTTTCCCACTTAATTACATATCACAGAATGGTTCCAAGTCTAACTCCTTCCCATGAGTCACACAGTAAATCATTGTATAAATTACTATTTAAGCAGGAGACATAGAGATATAGGCTGTTTAGTTTTTTGTTTCTGGTTCCACCATTTGCATCAAGTTTTCAAGAAACAGACCTGAAAAAAACAGAAAACTGCCCTATACATAGCTTTTTGCCTTTGTCTTGTATACCCCTATTTTCCTGCAGAATAAACTGTCAGATTTTCCTAGCTGCCAGTTTCAAAATGAATATTCTGATTTTAAGCTAAATGTGTCTAACAGGTGTAAGGACGCAAGCAAGCAGCCTGCTCTTCTCACACTTCATAGAAAGCCAGTTGTATGTAGGTATGTCTGTTCAGTTGTTGTAGGTAGAACAACTCACTTAAACATCTTTCCCAATTTCTGTTGTTCATAAACTATGACGATTAATTCAAATATTAAGAAGACAGGCACCTTAAAAATATTTTTAAGAAAATTAATGAACCAGGTTTGCATATTATCCATGTGTTATTTTATGCTAGCCAGAGTGACTCTACAGCTAATCAACTCCTGCCTCCAGTCAACACCTAGAGCTGGCAGAAGGAATGAAGAAAATTGATAGTTCAAGAACTGATGCCATCACACACATTCTGAATTTCCAAAGCCAGCCCATACACCAAATTCCCTCTTATGAGCTGTGTATTTCATATAAAAGGCTATCTAACAGGTATTCAGTCAATAATATGATCTCAACTCCAGTCTTCTGGATTCTTTAGGGCTTGTCTTTGTTTAAAAGTTTTCATAAATCTGAAATTACCACAAAGCATTTTTATTATTATTATAGAGTATTCCAGTTTATTAAATAAATAATGTTAATGCCACATATTCCAACAGTGTTTAAATATAAAGGCTTAGGAAAACATTACATGATAGTATTTCTAGCATATGAATAAATACAGGAGTCATTTTTAT